>JALGXP010001650.1:0-12412 GCA_023333625.1 Bothriochloa decipiens | reverse complement strand
ACAAGAGCTTCATACTGAGTTAAAGCCAGAGCCATATAGCCCTCACAGTTATACTGTAAATCCCAGCTTTTGCCAAAGGACCATATTCATCATTTAATATTTATATCACATTCATTAAACAAGCACATGATCATTGTCATAGAAAATAAACCCAAGCTATACTTGCCTTAGACACTTGCTTTTCCACTAGCAGTCAAGTTCTCGAAAAAACATTGATCTTTTGCTCTTTCAGTCTCTAGAACTTAGTGACAACTCTTCACTCTTAGATCCTAGCACACTAACAAATATACTAGCAATAAACAAAAGCAACTAAGAATAATACACCAATCAAGAAAAAGGTTTAAAAACTAGTCTACGTGATGTTACAAACACATAAACGTGAAAAGCACCCTAAACGGGGTTATGGTGCAAAATAAACATCTACCGAAAGATTTACTTTTAGAAAGAACTCCATTAGCTTCATTTTTTTATTCTTATAAAATTATTTAACGGATATTGAAGAGAAATACATGAACCATGTTAAATCAATTTGTATACTAAATTAGAAAACCAACATAAACTAATCATATTTTATTTGTAAAGAAAACTTAACTATAGCCTTATTACTTATATTCTAATAAAGCACTATGCATACCAGACGTCAGATTTAAAGGGCTTCAGAATTAACCAGACCAAAGAAACAACTTGATGAATTTTACTTCTACAAAAGTAAACCTTGTGTTACTATACAAGGATGATGCAGGTGTGACATCAGCAAAGTATTTAACCTATTAAAAAACGTGGCATACTATTATCATTGGGTTGGAACATGCAGCTTTTGTGCACACGAGGGAACAACGTAGGTATTCACAGACGTGAAGACGTATGGAACTATCAAAAGACAGAAAGCGACATGAGGTTTCTGTAGAGACGTGCTCACCATCAAACAGCTACGAACGGCCAGCTCTGATGACCCTGCATATATATAGCTGAACGTGAAGGAGGCAGCAGCGTCAGTTCCATCAGTGGTTCCGCAACGGCCGGCGGCTCCAGGCGACGGACTTGGCGACTTGCAGATGACAGCAGACGAATGTCGACAGGATGAACGACAGCCAAGTCTCTCCCATCACAGCAACGACAGCTTCAGAGAAGATGACGAGTGGACGAGCGGTCAGGATCCAGTTTGGCAAGAACGGAAGCTGGGCAATGAGAGGCTGCGCCAAGATCATCTTAGAAGCTGAATGATGAGGACGTCAAGGCATAGAAATTATAGAATTGCTCACCCAAGATACAACCGTTATGTAGATGACGGCTAGATCGATGTCGATGAGATGGCAGCGGCTTAGTCGTCTTCCCATGACGATGGTTCTCAAGGAGGCTTCGGCAAACAGGGCGATGGCTGCGATTGGTGGGCGTCATGATAGATTGTTTCCAAAGATTTGGAAAAGGAACGACGGGCAGGTTGGAGAGGCGCTGCAGGGAGAGAGGGGGCGAGGATCGTCGGTTGAGGATTGGTGGCAGCGTGCTTGCGCAAAGCTTTTGGTTCGCCTAAAATGACAGAGGAGAGGGAGCGGATGCTGGTCTTCATGCCATTCATGGTGGCCGTGATGTGTGGCACGCGACGAGCGGATCAAGCAGGCGGGTGGTTGCGGCGCACACGGAGGCTCTCGGTCAGCGTGGGACGCTGGAGGGGATCGGTCCGTGCGGCAGGGCTAGGCAGGTGGCACACTGTGGAGGGGAAGGGAAAAAGCCAGGCGTCCAGAGCGGCCACGATCAGCTTGGGTTCTGCCGGTTGGCCAGGATCTGTTAGGATAATTGGGCCAAGCCTATTATTTATTTTAAATAATCAGAAAAACCTCAAAGGCCCACAACTGTGTAATCAAGTGGAAAGGTGATTAGTACCAACTTGACTAATTACTTAGAGGACAATCAACTTAAATAGTGAGCTTTGGGATGCCCACATAAGCTGATTAAAGAGGAGAACCTGGAACCCACACGCGCGCGCCGCCGCCGAGCCGAGCCACCCGCGTCGCGACCGAGGCCGAGGCCGAGGGCGTGGGCGTGGGCGTGGGCTGGCTGGCCTGGCGTGGCTTCGGCCTGAGGCCGTTTTGCCACTCGGCCCATCCGGCCGAGGCAAACCCTAGCCACCGCTCCAGCCCACCCGGCCGCCAGGGAGATCCAACGGTCTCCCGACAGGGGCGCCTCCTATATAAGGGGCTTCTGTCGGAGACTAGGGTTACCGAGTGTTCCCTCCCGACCAGCCGCCTCCACTCAACCGTTCGAGCTTGAGCCGCTCCTGTGCACCTTCGGCCAGATCCCCTGCGAGCACAGGCGGCTCTGGTGAGCAGGCCTCCGGAACTTGTCCCGTCAAGCTTACCTGCTCGGGTAGGCGGGCAATCAAGTTTTTGGGGAGCGTCCACGGGCGCGAATGCTCCGACACGCTGCTGCTGCCTTCCCCGACTTCGTCTTCATCTCCGTTCAGCAGCAAGATGGTGGCCACGAGGACGCGTGGTGGCGCGACTGTGAGAGATGCCGGCGACGCCACCGCTGCTACTGGTGCGGCGAACTTCACCGCCATCCCTGTAGGCAATAATGGTGTTGTACTGGCCGCGGGTACCGGCAGTAGCACGCTAGGGTATAAACTGAGATCCCTGTTTATGCTTCATTTCGTTGCTGCTGTTATTTTGCTCATGTTAATCAATACCAGTAGCAGTAGCGATTGTGAGGCTGTCGCACGCATCATACTAGCGTTAGTATTTTGCTTATCACATTTATGGATTCATTCATGGTGTAAAATGACTAAATATCCAACAGGATCAACATGCAGGCACGAAGAGTTGGCGCTTGGGAAGGAAGATGACCATGCATGCGTTGCTGGTCTTTGGACAGACATGCAAAATTAACTAAGGAAGCCTGATAATTATTTTGTAGTAGAAACATAAAAGGCCGGGATAGGTTGCCTCTTGGAATGTCTCACGTACACATCAAGATGGCCATGAGAGAATATAAGCTGAGAACTATGGAAAAAGAATTATAGAAAAATAAAATGGTGAGCTTGAGAGAGAATTATTAATAGATAAAGATATGGAATGAACAGTTATCTTGGTGATGATGTGAAGGATCTGGTTACTTGCTTTATGTGCACGTGCAAGGGAAAACATTGTCTAGGAAAAGGAAATACAGAGAATGGAGAAAAGGCCAAAAGAAAAGGAAGAAAGGAAATGCTGGAACTATTAATGGCAGGATGAAACATCCAAAGTGATCATGTGAGAAGGAAGTACAGACAAAGGAAATGTATGTGTAGACGTGGCAAAGAGAGAGGAAATGAGTTTTGCAATAGAAACGATGGCTATTTCTTCAAAAGATATAATTAGGATACGTGGTGAGGATATGATATAGAAAATGAATAATCAAATATATATGCATATGTATAGTTAAACAAGCATTAAAGAGTTTAACTAAGAGATTATTTTTCATTTAAAATAAATAGAGAAAAACCTATTTGAGGCATAATCAAATTCTTTTTCACTCCAATGAACTAATGCAACCGGCATGAATACAACAAACAAATTAAATTACTTATAGAATCTTTTATTTTGTAAAATATTATTAATTTACTAAAATCCTATTTAAACATTCAAAATTTTACAAAATTCATAAAAAATCATTTATTTATTTATTGTTTTATGCACAACCTAAAATGTGACACCCTGCGCCTCCAGCGTGCGACGTGTACACGTCCAGGTTCAACGCATCATCGCCTGCCGCCAGGGCGCCAGGTGGTTGCTTCGTTGGGCGGCAACTTGAGCAAAAGCAAACAAACGGAATATTAGTGGTTGTATACGAATGTCTCTGGTTCACTCCTTTGTCCTGTCCTCGCTTTCAAAGTCGAAAACATTGTTCAGGTTTTGCTAGCCCAGCAGTACAAACGAATGTTCACGTCCGTCCTCTTTTATCAAAAAAATACAATAAATATCAACAAATAAAAAAGAAGTAAAATATTAGGTTGCAATTTTTTATTATGCTTAATTTAGTCCATGTGAAATTTCCAATTGATATTGTCATTTGTAATAAACTTAAAATGTCAACTAAAAACGTAGCATTCCACTCTCAAATCATTGTATGTTTCAAACAAAACATATTTGAACTACCTTCTACGGAGATCTTGTACAGAGCATAACAAATTTACGTTGTTCTATGTCTAGCACTAACCTTTTTTTTCTACCTCCGTCGCTAAGTTCAGCCCCTCCTAAAATTTTTCTAGCTTCGTCCCTGCCATCAGCTACAGACAAAGATGATATTTTGTGAGCTGTAGGAGAGCTATTGTGGGCTGTAGGAGCGAATTAGAAGAGTAGGCCAAGAAAGAAATGCCAGGTCGGCTCACATCGCAAGGATCATCTTCTACCTCCAACCTTAGCCCCTCCCACGAGCAGATCCATGGCAGAAAATCAGAAAAATTCATGAACAACGGTAGGGGGGGCTTAAGCCCCCCTTGCCCGACTGCTGGCTTTGTCCATGATCATATCATACCATCGTACGAAATAAAGACCTCAGATGAAGTTAATGATACACTTCTGATTTGATTAGAAATGAAGATTATTTTGAGGGATCAAGTTAATGATACACTTCGGATTTGGTTAGAAACAAAGATTATTTTGAGGTATTTGTTATTGAGTAGGGTTTAAATAATTTTGTCTCTAAATTGTACACATGCACAATGTTTAATGAGAGCCACCATGTGAAAATTTAACAGAAGACTCTCATTATAGCAGAAAGACCAGTTCGAGTTGCCTCGCGAGTTCGCTACCGTCCCACCCATGCGTATCTAATTTCTTTGAATTTTTTATCCAACCTTCTAACTCGAACCGGCTGATAGAGTTCTTCCATTCCTTTGATGGCATTTGTCTTTAACGTTCCAATAAATATGAAAAATAAGGAATAAATAAAACAGTATGGTCCTTTGAAACTTGAACCTAATTTTATACTGCATATCTCCATTGTAATACGAAACCTCTCCGAGAGTTAAACGAACGAACTCACCCCTACGCCACACGGCAGCCCCTCATCACGGGACAAGAAATCAACTCACCCCGCGCTCTTCACCTCCAGCCCCGTCTAACCGCTTGCGGTTCGATTCCACGGCACCGCAACACCATTTTTTAAAAAAAATTTCAAACCTCCCGTGAGGGGTGAGAGAGCAGAGGGCAGCGACTCCATCGCCGTGATTCACTCGTGGGTCGCGACTAGGGTTCGCCTCCCCGCCGATGGCGCTCGCCTAGGCGACGAGACTGCGAGAGGCGGCCGAATTCGAGAGCGGTTCTGGCGGCGTGGTTCCGGCGGCGTGGGCGGCGGCGGGCCAAGATCGGCCGCCGTCAAGTCGGGTCTCGCTGGCCGGACACCGCCATTCGGATGGCTGCTGCGGCGGCTCCTACGCAGCCACCCAGGACGATGCGGGGCGAGGCCTTCGCGGCCCTAGAGGACCGCGACGGCGCGCGCGGTGTGCGGGACGCTGCCGCCGCCTCTCCGACACCACGGCACACCAGGATGGACGAGAGGTCCTCGCCGCTCCCCAAACCCTGTATCCCGCGATGCCTGTGCGCCACAGCGGCAGCACACCCCGCCACGGGACGCCGCGGGGAAGCGCCCCAAGAAGCGACGCGGCGGGGACGGCAATTGTGACGAAAACGATCCATCCCCGAGCTCGACGGAGATCGTCCCGTGGCACGCTCGCCCGCCGCTTGGCCCGCCGATCGGCCGATGCGCACGGCCGCGCCTGCCAAATGTTCATCGGGCGCGATCGAGGAGGAGGCACAGGCAGCTCTGTCGGCATCAGGTCCGACGGCATCAGGTACGTCCCTACCGCTGGCCGGCCGCTAGACCTCTCTCCTGCAGGCCCGCGCCTCTGCCCCCGGCCTCCGTGATGTCCGTGCTCTCCACTCGACGTCGACGAGATTTCCTCCATCGGGTGGTAGCAGCAGCCGCTTCCCTCTCACCTACGGCAGCCTGGTACGATTCATTTCGTTTCCCTTTTCTTTTTTCAGTCTTTAACGTTGTATTCTCATTTTTTCTGTGGAGGTATATAAACCCGTATCGACACACTTTTATCTGCACTGTATATCCTTGTTTTCCGATAAGATTTTTTACCCTTCCTAATTCCTGAAGTACCTGCAGAATGTTTATTTGCTATGTTCATGAAAGCAGGTGTTAGTTTACTGAAACTTACCAGATATATTTACATATATATCACGGATCATGCATTGTCTGTATGTTTGTCCTCACCACAACTGTTTAGTGTCTTGCTTCTCTTTAGTTGGTAAATATTGACATATTGTTAGTTTCTAACCTATACATATGTTTCTTTTGCAAGACACAACTTCTGCTTGAAATGCTTCCAGAAGTGGATTCAGGCTGAGCAGCCAAGAATCAACTCTGCACTACTCTGAAACCAGTGCAGGTACTATTGGTTGTCCTAAAAATTATACCTCAACCATCACAAGACCATCGGCGTCAGGTAATTGCACTTCTTCTGTTGCTTCTTGTAGTACTTTGTAGGATCAATATTCAGAACTGCAGCGGTGGAGCCATATGCCCTGCCAAATAGTATTTTTATTTTTGTCAATTATTCAGTCATATGCCCTGACAATGCCCCCTTTATTTATTTTATTAAAATTCTCATGAATTGGATGTTTGTTAGCTATGTCTTGAAAAAATTTCAAACGAGTCATTACAATACAGATAGATGGTTCTTATAACTTACAAAAAGTTTCAGTACTTTAATATATCTCTATCAGTGTGCTGGAAAGGCCATGCTTATTTACTGAACTAGTATATAGATCATACAGATACCTACCTAATGTGTTCTGAAAGTTAGCTGTAACTTTCATACTTTTGGGATGAAATAAAAGATATACTGGTTGTAACACAGCTAGGCAATGTTCTGAACAGAGTATATACAGAACAACAGCCTCCATACCTCTAAAAAATGGAGTGAGAGTTTTCAAATTTGGTAATTTTCATGCATAACTCAGACTTCATAATTTTATTTGTTCTGCTTCCTTAGTCTCATCGGAAAGACATTTGAGGTGGACGTCGAGGCACAGGTACCAGCTCACGTCCTAGGGTCGAGGATCCTGAATGCACTTCAGCTTTTGTGAAATTTTGTACCAACTTATCACTATTGTTTGCCGCGACACATCATGTTAAACTAACAAACTATAGAAGGATCAATCCAAGTCCAAATTTATGTTTTATAGTTGGCTAAATGTTTCTAATGTTTTTTTGTTAAATTTATTTGTATACTATACATTCTTTGAATGGCGTATTGGTGTATGTACATGAAAGTTTTCTCTTAATTGGAATCTCTCTTAACTGTCTTGTATGTACTCACTATAGTTTGGTAGTTTTGTTGTTTTTATGTGCATCCCTTAGATGAAGCCGTAGTGCTAGCACAGGCATTATACTAGTCATCATAGAAATAAAGATTCCTATGATAAGTTACTGATACACTTCGGGGGGACTGATTTCATTCGGTAGGAAGCGAAAGCCATCTTGGCTTCCGTCTAGAGCGGACTGATGCCTCCCTTCCGGCCCCTCCCGTCCGCCTCCGGCGAGCTCGTCGGAGCACACCGGGAGTGGGGGACCCTCGCTTCTAGTAGTTAGCAGTAGTTTGTTTTAGGTTCCTTCAGTGCCTTTATGGCCAACGCCTGTCGTGGTAACTCCACCGGAGAGCGCCGCCGTTTTCTTCGTCGTCGCCACCGTCCTCGCTACCCAGGTAAGTAGAAATAAAATAAAGTCGCCCTCTCAAGCAGCTCCATCTCCGTTCATCCCCATCCTTTGCTGATGGAAACTTCATGTCGCCGCCCCTGATCTGGCCGGTGTCGAGCTCGATTTGAGGGTTGTGCCTATGAATCGGCTCCTCCGTCAGGTGAATCTGGTCCTTGGTACTACCTCTCATCTTCTCCCTCTCATGGCCGCGCCAACCGCCTTTTCCGACTCCGCCTCCTCGTCACAGCAGCCTCCTCTCTTCCACAACAAGGGGGCTCTCCTCTTGGTGTTTGCTCGACAGCACCGCCTCCCCCTGGGATCCCGGTCCAAGCCAATTCATCAATCTCCGGCGATAGCTTCAACCAGATCTTTCGGTTGCCGGTGTGCTTCACCGTTGGCTCCTCCGGTCCGCCTTGAACCGACGCTTTGCGCGGTCATGCCACCTGGGTGTACGCGTCCTCGACGCCCCTGTGACCCTCCTCCAGCGGCTCCGTCGTCTCCGCCGCCATGAACAGCGCCGACGAGTTCCACTTAGGATCAAGGACTTGTTTGTAAATTAGTCTTCTTTTGAGGACCTATTTGTAAACTGTCTGTTTCGACTAGAAACAAAGATTATTTTGGGATATTTGTTATCCAATATGGTCTAAATAAGTTTGTCTCTAGACTGTACACATGCACAAGCACAATATTCAACGAGAGCCACCACATGGAAATTTGACACAAAAGCTCTCCCATTATATTCAACGAGAGCCGGAAATTTGGTCTCCGGCGCGCAGGCGGCATAACCTTCTCACACAAGGAATCGCGGCAGCGGCCGCCCCAGCCCTCCAGGCCACCCATATATACCCAGCGATTTTTTTTCTAAATTTTAATCCTTATTTAATTAATATTTTAAAAATAACTGTACTTAAAAAATATTTGCACCCCATATCCTTTTAGTCGCGACTAAACCGCATTGTCATGCCACATGCATTGGCGCAGTAAGATACGACATTCTGGTCGTCGTTTTCGACGTGAAAAAGTCTTGTCGCGTCGAAGTATTTGGCGCGATGAGACTGAATTTTTGAAAAATAATACTTCTCACTACTACGTCGGATGAAGATGGTTTCTACGTAAACACTGTATCTCTCGACGAGATCTACAACTCTATAGTTTTAAGTTTTTTATTTGAAGAAGTTAAAAGGTTCAAAAAATCATGTAAAGTTTTAATACTAAAATGATCGTGTATTAGCGCTTGTCACATCATAAAAGTAATATCATTTTTGTATGGATTCAAATAAAAATACTTTTTACATCAACATTGTAGCTCTCAATGAGATATACAATTTTATAATTTTGACGTTTTACATTTTAAGCCATCAAAAATCTCGAAAAAATATAATATTTCAGCACAAATTATGCTTCTAAAGTATTTTAATTTTATTTTTCGAACATCTTAATGACTTGAAATCTAAAAACTCAAAACTAAAAAAATTATATATCTCATTTAGAGTTACAATCTTGGTGTAAAAAGTATTTTAATTTGAATCCATACAAAAAAGATATTATTTTTATGATGTGACAAACGCTAATGCAAGATCATTTTGATATTGAATATTTACATAATTTTTTGAACATTTTAACTTCTTCAAATGAAAAAACTCAAAACTAGAGACTTGTAGATCTCATCGAGAGTTATAATTTTTATATAGAAACCATCTTTATCCAACATAGTATTGAAGAGTCATGATTTTTTAGAAAATTCAGTCTTGTCACGTCAAATACTTCGGCGTGACAAGACTTTTACACGTCGAAAACAACAATGACCATAATGTCATATCTTGCCGCGCCAATGCATATAGCGCGGCAATGTGGTTTGGTTGCGCCATAAAACTTGGCGTGACCAAAAGAGATACGAAGTGTAAATAATTTTTAAGTACGGTTATTTTTGAAATATTGATTAAAGGATTAAAATTAAAAAAAATTCTCGGCAGGTAGTGGCACCCAGCCCAGAGCTCGCCCGTGAGGCCGTGAGAATGGATATCGCCACGACAATCGACCAGTCAGCATGTTAACAGTAAATGACATAATAAACGCCCTTTCATGTGCCTGAAATGGAAAAGAAAAATAAAAGAAGATAGAGAGGAAATATGACGTGGAAAACATGTTGGCAATGATAGTAATACTTAAATTGGTGATAACTTCACTCTCCCATTCTTCAACAGGCAAAACACTCAACAAAAGAAACCCAAGACGGACGGACATTGATCAATAAATAAACACCCTCAGTGATTGATCTGTATGTGCCTGCCTTTTGGAGTTATAGTACACTTCTCTGTACAAGTTTCTGTTGGTGATCAGCCTTCCATGTCAACGACGATCTTGCCGGTGGCATGCCCATCGATGCTCTTCTCCCACGCCTTGCTCGCCTGGTTCAGCGGGTACCTCGAGTCGACCACGGTCTTGAGCTTGCCTTCCTTCACCAGCCCGACCAGGAACTCAAGGTCCGCCTTGTTGAGCCACAGGTGGAGCAGCACCAGCCGCTTCCTCGCGAACGTCAACCGGTGCAGGGCGGCCCTGAGAAAGGCCGGCAAGCTGGCGGTGATGTCCACCATCTTCCCGGTGGCGCTCAGCAGGGGCTCGAACGTCGACCAGCCCACACCCACCGTGCAGTGGACGACGCCATCGTACTTCCTGCCCGACGGGCTCCGCATGCTGGCGCCCTCGGCCGTCATGTAGTCGAGCACCTCGTCGGCGCCCAGGCTGCGCACCAGCTCCACGTTCCGCGCGCCGCAGGTGGCCGTGACGTGGAGGCCCGCCAGCTTCGCCAGCTGCACCGCATAGAGTCCCACGCCGCCGGATGCGGCGGTGACCAGCACATTCAGGGGCTTTCCAGTGCTGTCGAACTTGGCGCCGATTGATCGAAGGGACTGGAGCGCGGTGCCGGCCGCGATGGGCAGCCCCGCGCCTTCGGCAGCCGACACACCGGGAGGCCTCTTGACGGTCAGTTTTACAGATGCCACCGCGTACTCTGCAAATCCACCTCCAGACTGTTTGTTGTTACAGAAAAGAAAAGGATTAACATATAATATACTACAAATAATCTTTGGTTTAAATTGTTTTGCAGAAACAGGACTGTATTGTAAGCATGCTTACGAATGGGTTCAACATGGCGACGACTTCATCTCCAGCTTGGAATCCATCGACTCCAGAACCAACATCAACTACTACTGCCACATCAGTCACTGCAGAACATGAAGGTATTAATACAAGTCACTGAGAAAATCAGCCACAAACTCATCCTTTGCCCAGCACCAGCAGCAGCATCGACCTATCCTTGTCAGCGCAGAAGAAAATCTTCGCTAATCAAAAGGGAACCGATTTGCCTCACTCAAAATGTTGTATGTCTTTGTCCGAATTCGAATGTTAAGGATGGGATTCCAAAAACCCCAAGACGAAAAATTGTTTATTTCCATTTGTCTCAAGTACTTTTTCCAATAACAGATACCAATTGCTGTTGCAGCGTTTAAAGAACTAGCAGAAAGCAATATACTCTCCATTTTCATAATTATAATGCTTGAAAACAGGAAAGAGAAATGCTCATTACACTAGTATTTAGTCGGAGAGAGTTAAAAGTTGTACGCACTTGTATGAACATATGAAAGCGCTGGCCCTAAGAACAGATGTACAATAACGCTGAGGCAACTGCTCCGGTGTCTGGTACTCCTCTCTCTAAAAATTGCACGTATCTCAAAGCACCCTATTATGCTAATTAATCGTTTTCTTCGACTTATTATTTGGGTCACGGTTGGGCTCAACCCATCCAGCCCATCGGCTCTCCGACTCTCCGCTCCGTGAATTCGTCGAAGGAGACGGGGCGTCGTCGAGAGCGAGCAGTAGCGGCTGGTGACCGACTGACCCCACGCCTCCTCTACCTTCCCCGATCCTGCTGAAGTGCTGGCACGAAGGAGACGACGTCGCGAGCAGCAGCTATTTGTGGACCGTGGACGCCTCGTCCCCCACCCCCTCCTCCCTCAATCCTGCTGGCAGCCGGCAAAGGAGCCGCTCGCCCCCACCTTGCAGTGGCCAGCCCCTTGTCGCTCACATGGTGTCCTGTTCGTTTGTGTTCTTCGGCGTTGATATGCCGGCGCAGCTGCAGAGAACTTAGCTCATGACGACGACGTTGTTGTTGGCTAGAACCCGGCCTTTTTTCTTGTCATGCAAACGACAAATATCTTGTCTTCAAAACAATTTTGATAGTTTTTGGCAATTTCGGCGCCTCTTCGGGCCGGTGGCTCGGCAGCTTGCGGGGGGCTTCTTGGTCCTCCCTGGCAACGACGGCCGCCTCACCTTGCTGGCTGCCAGCAGGATCGGGCACTACTACACGGATCTTTTCCGTGGCGGGCGAAATCCATTTTCCGCAGCGGGCAATGGCGTCCGCCATGAATGGAAGGTCATGGTTAATCGTGCCCTCCACCGTGACGGGCGCCTTTGCCCGCTGCGGAAGTTCAATTTACCGCAGCGGGCAAATTAGAACGCCTGTTGCGGTAAAGAATTTCAAAAAAATAAAAAAAGAGCGAATAACCCTGGACAGGCCCGCCGAGCCCATCCAGGGGCCAGCCGAGCCTATCCAGGGCTGCAGTGCCGCCACCGCTGGACGATCCACCACTAGATCCGGTCGATCCGGCTC
>JALGXP010001649.1:0-12413 GCA_023333625.1 Bothriochloa decipiens | reverse complement strand
ACAAGAGCTTCATACTGAGTTAAAGCCAGAGCCATATAGCCCTCACAGTTATACTGTAAATCCCAGCTTTTGCCAAAGGACCATATTCATCATTTAATATTTATATCACATTCATTAAACAAGCACATGATCATTGTCATAGAAAATAAACCCAAGCTATACTTGCCTTAGACACTTGCTTTTCCACTAGCAGTCAAGTTCTCGAAAAAACATTGATCTTTTGCTCTTTCAGTCTCTAGAACTTAGTGACAACTCTTCACTCTTAGATCCTAGCACACTAACAAATATACTAGCAATAAACAAAAGCAACTAAGAATAATACACCAATCAAGAAAAAGGTTTAAAAACTAGTCTACGTGATGTTACAAACACATAAACGTGAAAAGCACCCTAAACGGGGTTATGGTGCAAAATAAACATCTACCGAAAGATTTACTTTTAGAAAGAACTCCATTAGCTTCATTTTTTTATTCTTATAAAATTATTTAACGGATATTGAAGAGAAATACATGAACCATGTTAAATCAATTTGTATACTAAATTAGAAAACCAACATAAACTAATCATATTTTATTTGTAAAGAAAACTTAACTATAGCCTTATTACTTATATTCTAATAAAGCACTATGCATACCAGACGTCAGATTTAAAGGGCTTCAGAATTAACCAGACCAAAGAAACAACTTGATGAATTTTACTTCTACAAAAGTAAACCTTGTGTTACTATACAAGGATGATGCAGGTGTGACATCAGCAAAGTATTTAACCTATTAAAAAACGTGGCATACTATTATCATTGGGTTGGAACATGCAGCTTTTGTGCACACGAGGGAACAACGTAGGTATTCACAGACGTGAAGACGTATGGAACTATCAAAAGACAGAAAGCGACATGAGGTTTCTGTAGAGACGTGCTCACCATCAAACAGCTACGAACGGCCAGCTCTGATGACCCTGCATATATATAGCTGAACGTGAAGGAGGCAGCAGCGTCAGTTCCATCAGTGGTTCCGCAACGGCCGGCGGCTCCAGGCGACGGACTTGGCGACTTGCAGATGACAGCAGACGAATGTCGACAGGATGAACGACAGCCAAGTCTCTCCCATCACAGCAACGACAGCTTCAGAGAAGATGACGAGTGGACGAGCGGTCAGGATCCAGTTTGGCAAGAACGGAAGCTGGGCAATGAGAGGCTGCGCCAAGATCATCTTAGAAGCTGAATGATGAGGACGTCAAGGCATAGAAATTATAGAATTGCTCACCCAAGATACAACCGTTATGTAGATGACGGCTAGATCGATGTCGATGAGATGGCAGCGGCTTAGTCGTCTTCCCATGACGATGGTTCTCAAGGAGGCTTCGGCAAACAGGGCGATGGCTGCGATTGGTGGGCGTCATGATAGATTGTTTCCAAAGATTTGGAAAAGGAACGACGGGCAGGTTGGAGAGGCGCTGCAGGGAGAGAGGGGGCGAGGATCGTCGGTTGAGGATTGGTGGCAGCGTGCTTGCGCAAAGCTTTTGGTTCGCCTAAAATGACAGAGGAGAGGGAGCGGATGCTGGTCTTCATGCCATTCATGGTGGCCGTGATGTGTGGCACGCGACGAGCGGATCAAGCAGGCGGGTGGTTGCGGCGCACACGGAGGCTCTCGGTCAGCGTGGGACGCTGGAGGGGATCGGTCCGTGCGGCAGGGCTAGGCAGGTGGCACACTGTGGAGGGGAAGGGAAAAAGCCAGGCGTCCAGAGCGGCCACGATCAGCTTGGGTTCTGCCGGTTGGCCAGGATCTGTTAGGATAATTGGGCCAAGCCTATTATTTATTTTAAATAATCAGAAAAACCTCAAAGGCCCACAACTGTGTAATCAAGTGGAAAGGTGATTAGTACCAACTTGACTAATTACTTAGAGGACAATCAACTTAAATAGTGAGCTTTGGGATGCCCACATAAGCTGATTAAAGAGGAGAACCTGGAACCCACACGCGCGCGCCGCCGCCGAGCCGAGCCACCCGCGTCGCGACCGAGGCCGAGGCCGAGGGCGTGGGCGTGGGCGTGGGCTGGCTGGCCTGGCGTGGCTTCGGCCTGAGGCCGTTTTGCCACTCGGCCCATCCGGCCGAGGCAAACCCTAGCCACCGCTCCAGCCCACCCGGCCGCCAGGGAGATCCAACGGTCTCCCGACAGGGGCGCCTCCTATATAAGGGGCTTCTGTCGGAGACTAGGGTTACCGAGTGTTCCCTCCCGACCAGCCGCCTCCACTCAACCGTTCGAGCTTGAGCCGCTCCTGTGCACCTTCGGCCAGATCCCCTGCGAGCACAGGCGGCTCTGGTGAGCAGGCCTCCGGAACTTGTCCCGTCAAGCTTACCTGCTCGGGTAGGCGGGCAATCAAGTTTTTGGGGAGCGTCCACGGGCGCGAATGCTCCGACACGCTGCTGCTGCCTTCCCCGACTTCGTCTTCATCTCCGTTCAGCAGCAAGATGGTGGCCACGAGGACGCGTGGTGGCGCGACTGTGAGAGATGCCGGCGACGCCACCGCTGCTACTGGTGCGGCGAACTTCACCGCCATCCCTGTAGGCAATAATGGTGTTGTACTGGCCGCGGGTACCGGCAGTAGCACGCTAGGGTATAAACTGAGATCCCTGTTTATGCTTCATTTCGTTGCTGCTGTTATTTTGCTCATGTTAATCAATACCAGTAGCAGTAGCGATTGTGAGGCTGTCGCACGCATCATACTAGCGTTAGTATTTTGCTTATCACATTTATGGATTCATTCATGGTGTAAAATGACTAAATATCCAACAGGATCAACATGCAGGCACGAAGAGTTGGCGCTTGGGAAGGAAGATGACCATGCATGCGTTGCTGGTCTTTGGACAGACATGCAAAATTAACTAAGGAAGCCTGATAATTATTTTGTAGTAGAAACATAAAAGGCCGGGATAGGTTGCCTCTTGGAATGTCTCACGTACACATCAAGATGGCCATGAGAGAATATAAGCTGAGAACTATGGAAAAAGAATTATAGAAAAATAAAATGGTGAGCTTGAGAGAGAATTATTAATAGATAAAGATATGGAATGAACAGTTATCTTGGTGATGATGTGAAGGATCTGGTTACTTGCTTTATGTGCACGTGCAAGGGAAAACATTGTCTAGGAAAAGGAAATACAGAGAATGGAGAAAAGGCCAAAAGAAAAGGAAGAAAGGAAATGCTGGAACTATTAATGGCAGGATGAAACATCCAAAGTGATCATGTGAGAAGGAAGTACAGACAAAGGAAATGTATGTGTAGACGTGGCAAAGAGAGAGGAAATGAGTTTTGCAATAGAAACGATGGCTATTTCTTCAAAAGATATAATTAGGATACGTGGTGAGGATATGATATAGAAAATGAATAATCAAATATATATGCATATGTATAGTTAAACAAGCATTAAAGAGTTTAACTAAGAGATTATTTTTCATTTAAAATAAATAGAGAAAAACCTATTTGAGGCATAATCAAATTCTTTTTCACTCCAATGAACTAATGCAACCGGCATGAATACAACAAACAAATTAAATTACTTATAGAATCTTTTATTTTGTAAAATATTATTAATTTACTAAAATCCTATTTAAACATTCAAAATTTTACAAAATTCATAAAAAATCATTTATTTATTTATTGTTTTATGCACAACCTAAAATGTGACACCCTGCGCCTCCAGCGTGCGACGTGTACACGTCCAGGTTCAACGCATCATCGCCTGCCGCCAGGGCGCCAGGTGGTTGCTTCGTTGGGCGGCAACTTGAGCAAAAGCAAACAAACGGAATATTAGTGGTTGTATACGAATGTCTCTGGTTCACTCCTTTGTCCTGTCCTCGCTTTCAAAGTCGAAAACATTGTTCAGGTTTTGCTAGCCCAGCAGTACAAACGAATGTTCACGTCCGTCCTCTTTTATCAAAAAAATACAATAAATATCAACAAATAAAAAAGAAGTAAAATATTAGGTTGCAATTTTTTATTATGCTTAATTTAGTCCATGTGAAATTTCCAATTGATATTGTCATTTGTAATAAACTTAAAATGTCAACTAAAAACGTAGCATTCCACTCTCAAATCATTGTATGTTTCAAACAAAACATATTTGAACTACCTTCTACGGAGATCTTGTACAGAGCATAACAAATTTACGTTGTTCTATGTCTAGCACTAACCTTTTTTTTTCTACCTCCGTCGCTAAGTTCAGCCCCTCCTAAAATTTTTCTAGCTTCGTCCCTGCCATCAGCTACAGACAAAGATGATATTTTGTGAGCTGTAGGAGAGCTATTGTGGGCTGTAGGAGCGAATTAGAAGAGTAGGCCAAGAAAGAAATGCCAGGTCGGCTCACATCGCAAGGATCATCTTCTACCTCCAACCTTAGCCCCTCCCACGAGCAGATCCATGGCAGAAAATCAGAAAAATTCATGAACAACGGTAGGGGGGGCTTAAGCCCCCCTTGCCCGACTGCTGGCTTTGTCCATGATCATATCATACCATCGTACGAAATAAAGACCTCAGATGAAGTTAATGATACACTTCTGATTTGATTAGAAATGAAGATTATTTTGAGGGATCAAGTTAATGATACACTTCGGATTTGGTTAGAAACAAAGATTATTTTGAGGTATTTGTTATTGAGTAGGGTTTAAATAATTTTGTCTCTAAATTGTACACATGCACAATGTTTAATGAGAGCCACCATGTGAAAATTTAACAGAAGACTCTCATTATAGCAGAAAGACCAGTTCGAGTTGCCTCGCGAGTTCGCTACCGTCCCACCCATGCGTATCTAATTTCTTTGAATTTTTTATCCAACCTTCTAACTCGAACCGGCTGATAGAGTTCTTCCATTCCTTTGATGGCATTTGTCTTTAACGTTCCAATAAATATGAAAAATAAGGAATAAATAAAACAGTATGGTCCTTTGAAACTTGAACCTAATTTTATACTGCATATCTCCATTGTAATACGAAACCTCTCCGAGAGTTAAACGAACGAACTCACCCCTACGCCACACGGCAGCCCCTCATCACGGGACAAGAAATCAACTCACCCCGCGCTCTTCACCTCCAGCCCCGTCTAACCGCTTGCGGTTCGATTCCACGGCACCGCAACACCATTTTTTAAAAAAAATTTCAAACCTCCCGTGAGGGGTGAGAGAGCAGAGGGCAGCGACTCCATCGCCGTGATTCACTCGTGGGTCGCGACTAGGGTTCGCCTCCCCGCCGATGGCGCTCGCCTAGGCGACGAGACTGCGAGAGGCGGCCGAATTCGAGAGCGGTTCTGGCGGCGTGGTTCCGGCGGCGTGGGCGGCGGCGGGCCAAGATCGGCCGCCGTCAAGTCGGGTCTCGCTGGCCGGACACCGCCATTCGGATGGCTGCTGCGGCGGCTCCTACGCAGCCACCCAGGACGATGCGGGGCGAGGCCTTCGCGGCCCTAGAGGACCGCGACGGCGCGCGCGGTGTGCGGGACGCTGCCGCCGCCTCTCCGACACCACGGCACACCAGGATGGACGAGAGGTCCTCGCCGCTCCCCAAACCCTGTATCCCGCGATGCCTGTGCGCCACAGCGGCAGCACACCCCGCCACGGGACGCCGCGGGGAAGCGCCCCAAGAAGCGACGCGGCGGGGACGGCAATTGTGACGAAAACGATCCATCCCCGAGCTCGACGGAGATCGTCCCGTGGCACGCTCGCCCGCCGCTTGGCCCGCCGATCGGCCGATGCGCACGGCCGCGCCTGCCAAATGTTCATCGGGCGCGATCGAGGAGGAGGCACAGGCAGCTCTGTCGGCATCAGGTCCGACGGCATCAGGTACGTCCCTACCGCTGGCCGGCCGCTAGACCTCTCTCCTGCAGGCCCGCGCCTCTGCCCCCGGCCTCCGTGATGTCCGTGCTCTCCACTCGACGTCGACGAGATTTCCTCCATCGGGTGGTAGCAGCAGCCGCTTCCCTCTCACCTACGGCAGCCTGGTACGATTCATTTCGTTTCCCTTTTCTTTTTTCAGTCTTTAACGTTGTATTCTCATTTTTTCTGTGGAGGTATATAAACCCGTATCGACACACTTTTATCTGCACTGTATATCCTTGTTTTCCGATAAGATTTTTTACCCTTCCTAATTCCTGAAGTACCTGCAGAATGTTTATTTGCTATGTTCATGAAAGCAGGTGTTAGTTTACTGAAACTTACCAGATATATTTACATATATATCACGGATCATGCATTGTCTGTATGTTTGTCCTCACCACAACTGTTTAGTGTCTTGCTTCTCTTTAGTTGGTAAATATTGACATATTGTTAGTTTCTAACCTATACATATGTTTCTTTTGCAAGACACAACTTCTGCTTGAAATGCTTCCAGAAGTGGATTCAGGCTGAGCAGCCAAGAATCAACTCTGCACTACTCTGAAACCAGTGCAGGTACTATTGGTTGTCCTAAAAATTATACCTCAACCATCACAAGACCATCGGCGTCAGGTAATTGCACTTCTTCTGTTGCTTCTTGTAGTACTTTGTAGGATCAATATTCAGAACTGCAGCGGTGGAGCCATATGCCCTGCCAAATAGTATTTTTATTTTTGTCAATTATTCAGTCATATGCCCTGACAATGCCCCCTTTATTTATTTTATTAAAATTCTCATGAATTGGATGTTTGTTAGCTATGTCTTGAAAAAATTTCAAACGAGTCATTACAATACAGATAGATGGTTCTTATAACTTACAAAAAGTTTCAGTACTTTAATATATCTCTATCAGTGTGCTGGAAAGGCCATGCTTATTTACTGAACTAGTATATAGATCATACAGATACCTACCTAATGTGTTCTGAAAGTTAGCTGTAACTTTCATACTTTTGGGATGAAATAAAAGATATACTGGTTGTAACACAGCTAGGCAATGTTCTGAACAGAGTATATACAGAACAACAGCCTCCATACCTCTAAAAAATGGAGTGAGAGTTTTCAAATTTGGTAATTTTCATGCATAACTCAGACTTCATAATTTTATTTGTTCTGCTTCCTTAGTCTCATCGGAAAGACATTTGAGGTGGACGTCGAGGCACAGGTACCAGCTCACGTCCTAGGGTCGAGGATCCTGAATGCACTTCAGCTTTTGTGAAATTTTGTACCAACTTATCACTATTGTTTGCCGCGACACATCATGTTAAACTAACAAACTATAGAAGGATCAATCCAAGTCCAAATTTATGTTTTATAGTTGGCTAAATGTTTCTAATGTTTTTTTGTTAAATTTATTTGTATACTATACATTCTTTGAATGGCGTATTGGTGTATGTACATGAAAGTTTTCTCTTAATTGGAATCTCTCTTAACTGTCTTGTATGTACTCACTATAGTTTGGTAGTTTTGTTGTTTTTATGTGCATCCCTTAGATGAAGCCGTAGTGCTAGCACAGGCATTATACTAGTCATCATAGAAATAAAGATTCCTATGATAAGTTACTGATACACTTCGGGGGGACTGATTTCATTCGGTAGGAAGCGAAAGCCATCTTGGCTTCCGTCTAGAGCGGACTGATGCCTCCCTTCCGGCCCCTCCCGTCCGCCTCCGGCGAGCTCGTCGGAGCACACCGGGAGTGGGGGACCCTCGCTTCTAGTAGTTAGCAGTAGTTTGTTTTAGGTTCCTTCAGTGCCTTTATGGCCAACGCCTGTCGTGGTAACTCCACCGGAGAGCGCCGCCGTTTTCTTCGTCGTCGCCACCGTCCTCGCTACCCAGGTAAGTAGAAATAAAATAAAGTCGCCCTCTCAAGCAGCTCCATCTCCGTTCATCCCCATCCTTTGCTGATGGAAACTTCATGTCGCCGCCCCTGATCTGGCCGGTGTCGAGCTCGATTTGAGGGTTGTGCCTATGAATCGGCTCCTCCGTCAGGTGAATCTGGTCCTTGGTACTACCTCTCATCTTCTCCCTCTCATGGCCGCGCCAACCGCCTTTTCCGACTCCGCCTCCTCGTCACAGCAGCCTCCTCTCTTCCACAACAAGGGGGCTCTCCTCTTGGTGTTTGCTCGACAGCACCGCCTCCCCCTGGGATCCCGGTCCAAGCCAATTCATCAATCTCCGGCGATAGCTTCAACCAGATCTTTCGGTTGCCGGTGTGCTTCACCGTTGGCTCCTCCGGTCCGCCTTGAACCGACGCTTTGCGCGGTCATGCCACCTGGGTGTACGCGTCCTCGACGCCCCTGTGACCCTCCTCCAGCGGCTCCGTCGTCTCCGCCGCCATGAACAGCGCCGACGAGTTCCACTTAGGATCAAGGACTTGTTTGTAAATTAGTCTTCTTTTGAGGACCTATTTGTAAACTGTCTGTTTCGACTAGAAACAAAGATTATTTTGGGATATTTGTTATCCAATATGGTCTAAATAAGTTTGTCTCTAGACTGTACACATGCACAAGCACAATATTCAACGAGAGCCACCACATGGAAATTTGACACAAAAGCTCTCCCATTATATTCAACGAGAGCCGGAAATTTGGTCTCCGGCGCGCAGGCGGCATAACCTTCTCACACAAGGAATCGCGGCAGCGGCCGCCCCAGCCCTCCAGGCCACCCATATATACCCAGCGATTTTTTTTCTAAATTTTAATCCTTATTTAATTAATATTTTAAAAATAACTGTACTTAAAAAATATTTGCACCCCATATCCTTTTAGTCGCGACTAAACCGCATTGTCATGCCACATGCATTGGCGCAGTAAGATACGACATTCTGGTCGTCGTTTTCGACGTGAAAAAGTCTTGTCGCGTCGAAGTATTTGGCGCGATGAGACTGAATTTTTGAAAAATAATACTTCTCACTACTACGTCGGATGAAGATGGTTTCTACGTAAACACTGTATCTCTCGACGAGATCTACAACTCTATAGTTTTAAGTTTTTTATTTGAAGAAGTTAAAAGGTTCAAAAAATCATGTAAAGTTTTAATACTAAAATGATCGTGTATTAGCGCTTGTCACATCATAAAAGTAATATCATTTTTGTATGGATTCAAATAAAAATACTTTTTACATCAACATTGTAGCTCTCAATGAGATATACAATTTTATAATTTTGACGTTTTACATTTTAAGCCATCAAAAATCTCGAAAAAATATAATATTTCAGCACAAATTATGCTTCTAAAGTATTTTAATTTTATTTTTCGAACATCTTAATGACTTGAAATCTAAAAACTCAAAACTAAAAAAATTATATATCTCATTTAGAGTTACAATCTTGGTGTAAAAAGTATTTTAATTTGAATCCATACAAAAAAGATATTATTTTTATGATGTGACAAACGCTAATGCAAGATCATTTTGATATTGAATATTTACATAATTTTTTGAACATTTTAACTTCTTCAAATGAAAAAACTCAAAACTAGAGACTTGTAGATCTCATCGAGAGTTATAATTTTTATATAGAAACCATCTTTATCCAACATAGTATTGAAGAGTCATGATTTTTTAGAAAATTCAGTCTTGTCACGTCAAATACTTCGGCGTGACAAGACTTTTACACGTCGAAAACAACAATGACCATAATGTCATATCTTGCCGCGCCAATGCATATAGCGCGGCAATGTGGTTTGGTTGCGCCATAAAACTTGGCGTGACCAAAAGAGATACGAAGTGTAAATAATTTTTAAGTACGGTTATTTTTGAAATATTGATTAAAGGATTAAAATTAAAAAAAATTCTCGGCAGGTAGTGGCACCCAGCCCAGAGCTCGCCCGTGAGGCCGTGAGAATGGATATCGCCACGACAATCGACCAGTCAGCATGTTAACAGTAAATGACATAATAAACGCCCTTTCATGTGCCTGAAATGGAAAAGAAAAATAAAAGAAGATAGAGAGGAAATATGACGTGGAAAACATGTTGGCAATGATAGTAATACTTAAATTGGTGATAACTTCACTCTCCCATTCTTCAACAGGCAAAACACTCAACAAAAGAAACCCAAGACGGACGGACATTGATCAATAAATAAACACCCTCAGTGATTGATCTGTATGTGCCTGCCTTTTGGAGTTATAGTACACTTCTCTGTACAAGTTTCTGTTGGTGATCAGCCTTCCATGTCAACGACGATCTTGCCGGTGGCATGCCCATCGATGCTCTTCTCCCACGCCTTGCTCGCCTGGTTCAGCGGGTACCTCGAGTCGACCACGGTCTTGAGCTTGCCTTCCTTCACCAGCCCGACCAGGAACTCAAGGTCCGCCTTGTTGAGCCACAGGTGGAGCAGCACCAGCCGCTTCCTCGCGAACGTCAACCGGTGCAGGGCGGCCCTGAGAAAGGCCGGCAAGCTGGCGGTGATGTCCACCATCTTCCCGGTGGCGCTCAGCAGGGGCTCGAACGTCGACCAGCCCACACCCACCGTGCAGTGGACGACGCCATCGTACTTCCTGCCCGACGGGCTCCGCATGCTGGCGCCCTCGGCCGTCATGTAGTCGAGCACCTCGTCGGCGCCCAGGCTGCGCACCAGCTCCACGTTCCGCGCGCCGCAGGTGGCCGTGACGTGGAGGCCCGCCAGCTTCGCCAGCTGCACCGCATAGAGTCCCACGCCGCCGGATGCGGCGGTGACCAGCACATTCAGGGGCTTTCCAGTGCTGTCGAACTTGGCGCCGATTGATCGAAGGGACTGGAGCGCGGTGCCGGCCGCGATGGGCAGCCCCGCGCCTTCGGCAGCCGACACACCGGGAGGCCTCTTGACGGTCAGTTTTACAGATGCCACCGCGTACTCTGCAAATCCACCTCCAGACTGTTTGTTGTTACAGAAAAGAAAAGGATTAACATATAATATACTACAAATAATCTTTGGTTTAAATTGTTTTGCAGAAACAGGACTGTATTGTAAGCATGCTTACGAATGGGTTCAACATGGCGACGACTTCATCTCCAGCTTGGAATCCATCGACTCCAGAACCAACATCAACTACTACTGCCACATCAGTCACTGCAGAACATGAAGGTATTAATACAAGTCACTGAGAAAATCAGCCACAAACTCATCCTTTGCCCAGCACCAGCAGCAGCATCGACCTATCCTTGTCAGCGCAGAAGAAAATCTTCGCTAATCAAAAGGGAACCGATTTGCCTCACTCAAAATGTTGTATGTCTTTGTCCGAATTCGAATGTTAAGGATGGGATTCCAAAAACCCCAAGACGAAAAATTGTTTATTTCCATTTGTCTCAAGTACTTTTTCCAATAACAGATACCAATTGCTGTTGCAGCGTTTAAAGAACTAGCAGAAAGCAATATACTCTCCATTTTCATAATTATAATGCTTGAAAACAGGAAAGAGAAATGCTCATTACACTAGTATTTAGTCGGAGAGAGTTAAAAGTTGTACGCACTTGTATGAACATATGAAAGCGCTGGCCCTAAGAACAGATGTACAATAACGCTGAGGCAACTGCTCCGGTGTCTGGTACTCCTCTCTCTAAAAATTGCACGTATCTCAAAGCACCCTATTATGCTAATTAATCGTTTTCTTCGACTTATTATTTGGGTCACGGTTGGGCTCAACCCATCCAGCCCATCGGCTCTCCGACTCTCCGCTCCGTGAATTCGTCGAAGGAGACGGGGCGTCGTCGAGAGCGAGCAGTAGCGGCTGGTGACCGACTGACCCCACGCCTCCTCTACCTTCCCCGATCCTGCTGAAGTGCTGGCACGAAGGAGACGACGTCGCGAGCAGCAGCTATTTGTGGACCGTGGACGCCTCGTCCCCCACCCCCTCCTCCCTCAATCCTGCTGGCAGCCGGCAAAGGAGCCGCTCGCCCCCACCTTGCAGTGGCCAGCCCCTTGTCGCTCACATGGTGTCCTGTTCGTTTGTGTTCTTCGGCGTTGATATGCCGGCGCAGCTGCAGAGAACTTAGCTCATGACGACGACGTTGTTGTTGGCTAGAACCCGGCCTTTTTTCTTGTCATGCAAACGACAAATATCTTGTCTTCAAAACAATTTTGATAGTTTTTGGCAATTTCGGCGCCTCTTCGGGCCGGTGGCTCGGCAGCTTGCGGGGGGCTTCTTGGTCCTCCCTGGCAACGACGGCCGCCTCACCTTGCTGGCTGCCAGCAGGATCGGGCACTACTACACGGATCTTTTCCGTGGCGGGCGAAATCCATTTTCCGCAGCGGGCAATGGCGTCCGCCATGAATGGAAGGTCATGGTTAATCGTGCCCTCCACCGTGACGGGCGCCTTTGCCCGCTGCGGAAGTTCAATTTACCGCAGCGGGCAAATTAGAACGCCTGTTGCGGTAAAGAATTTCAAAAAAATAAAAAAAGAGCGAATAACCCTGGACAGGCCCGCCGAGCCCATCCAGGGGCCAGCCGAGCCTATCCAGGGCTGCAGGGCCGCCACCGCTGGACGATCCACCACTAGATCCGGTCGATCCGGCTC
>JALGXP010001648.1:0-12422 GCA_023333625.1 Bothriochloa decipiens | reverse complement strand
CCTTCGCTCCCTCGAGACTTCGAGGCGGGGTCGGAGCCCGCTCTTTTGCGGTGCTCGAGGACGGTCGTTAAGCCCTCACTCGAGGGCCGGCCTTCGCTCCCTCGAGACTTCGAGGCGGGGTCGGAGCCCGCTCTTTTGCGGTGCTCAAGGGTGGTCGTTAAGCCCTCACTCGAGGACCGGCCTTCGCTCCCTCGAGACTTCGAGGTGCATTTTACCTTAGAAAACTCCGTTGGCGAGTGACGGTTCTTTTTTCTTACCGTTGGGCACGCCTTTTGAGGAGAAGGGCTTAGCGGTACGATCGTGGCGGGCCCGAGCAACAGCTCTCGGTCAGAGGTGTGACGCGTGCGTCCGGTCGGGGGTCGAGGGGGGAACGGTCAGGTAAACGCATTAATTGCGGGAAGTTACCTTTTCCCTGCCGCCGGGCTCCGCCCGTTGCTCTTCCCGAGTATAAAAACGGAGGGGGACAGGCGTTCGCTCCCACCTTTGCCATTCTGCCGAGCTCCTGCTTTCCTGCGCGCGTGAGGATAAAAACTTAGAGCGAGAAGTCACGATTGGGAACCTTCCTGGTCGACCGTCTGCCGAGGAGATTCGTGCTGTTGTTGCCGCCGCCGCGCCCACCGAGCAGATCTATGCCGCCGCCGCCACCATGGCCCCAGTCCTCCAGCCCGCCGAGCCCTGGCGCCCGTCGACCGTGACGCGGGAGAGGCTGACCGAGCTGGTGAGAGAAGGACTTCTCCGCCCCGTCATGGATTCGAATCGGCCGGAGTGGATTGCGCCGCCCAGGGACCACGAAGAGCCAAATCCGCCGGAGGGGTAAGTGGTGAGCTTCCTCAAGTTCCATCGGCACGGGTTCGGCGTTCCCCCAAGCGAGTTCATGCGGGGGCTGATGAACTACTACGGCGTCGAGCTCCACCATTTCTCCCCCAACGCCATCTCCAACGCTGCCATCTTCGTGGCCGTCTGCGAGGGCTATCTCGGAATGGAGCCACATTGGGAGCTATGGCTCCACCTCTACAAGGGGGAGTGGTTCGCCTCCCCGGTATCGGTCGGAGTAAGGCGAATCGTCAGAGCGGGATGCCTCAACTTTGCGTTGAAGACCGGGAGGTCAGAGGAGCCACGCGAGTACATCCCCACCGGGTTGGCGACCAACCACTCCCGGTGGGACGAGCAGTGGTTCTATCTTTGCAACGACGGCGGCTATCTCCCGCCGTACACCGGGCAGCTCATCGCCGAGCGTCCATACAATTGGCCGTTCGGTGTCGCGGGAGACCTTCAGCGTCGGCTTCACCCCCTTGTCGTCGCGATGAGGACCCTTCGAGAAGCAGGCCTGACGGCGGGGATGGTCGCCTCGGCCTTTCACAGTCGACGGGTGCTCCCTCTGATGGAGTTCCCGTTGCGGTTGGACGAGATGCTCCCCTCGGCGGCGCCCGAGCTTCTCAGGAGATGCCGGATGTCCGGCGAGAGGCCGTCCACCTCGGAAGTCATCGCGCAGGTAAAGGGTATGGTGTCTGGCTCGTTCAGGGTGGAAGATGTCAACCGTCTCCCCATGCGGCCGGAGGAGGGTTTCCTCGACCTGGTGAGTGCCCCGGCTCGTGCCCTTCGAGTTCTTCCCCCCTCCTCCCCTTTCTTATGTCCCTGTGACTAAACGTCTTTGCGCAGGGGAGAATCGACTACCGGAGATCGAGGCCTCCACTGAGGGAGGACGCTCCCGATCGTCAGGTAAGACGCTTCACCGCCCAGCAAGAGAAGCGGAGTAAGGACGAGGAGGAGAAAAAGAAAGCCAAGAAGCTCCGGGAGCGCAAAAGGCTCGCGAAGCGCCGCGCTGAGCAGAGGCGCGACGGGCTCCCGAGGAGGAGTCTCCCTCTGATGGAGATGATGATGATGATGATGACAGTGATGACGTCGAGGGGTGGAGGGGCGCCTCGATCGCATCCTGTCGGAATCCTCCCATGCTGACCGCCCCTTCGTGCAGGAGGAGGTGGCGGAGCAGCGCGCCCCTCAGCCGGCGGCGTCGGCCTCGGAGCGCCGACGTGGAAAAAGGGGGGCCGAGGCCTCTCCTCGAGGGGGATCACCCACCTCGCGTCGTACTCGAGGCGAGAGCCCACCTACTTTGATCCGGGAGACCCGGTCCCGGTCGTCGGCGCGCGCGGAGCAGAGGCGTGCCCAGGAGGCCCCGTCGACGCGGGGAAGCGCGGCGACGCCATCGATGGCCCCGAGCAGCCCCAGCCCTGCGAAGGGCTCGGCTTCGGGAGGGGTCTCGAAATCTGCGGGCAGTTCGAGGGGTGCCCGAAAGGCCTCTATACCCTTCGGGTAAGTGCCGTTGAATCGTTTTCTTTTTGTTGCGTCGTCTTTGTGCGCTTTAATAAACTGTTTGCCGTTCTGCTTTCCATTCAGGCCCAAGCGCCAGATCAAGGAGGCGTCTCTCGTGCCGGCCAAGCGGCTCAAGATGGATGCAGCCACGAAGATGGAGGCCCCGGCTACAGGTGCGTCGTCGAGGCCCTTGGCCCCGTGGGAAGCCAAGTGGTTGTCCTCAGCCCTTGGTGCTATGGCGCGCGGTAGGCTGACGGGTTCCACTCCTGCTGCAGGGTCGAGCGTCCCGGGGGCCGCGGCGGGTGGTGACTCCGTGCCTGGGAGGACGCATGAGGGAGGGAGCGCCTCCTTGACGTCACCGTCTGCGGCCCTCGAGCTCGACCCGGCACCAGGAGGCGGCGCCCCGACGTCGGGGGCTTCCGTTCCTGGTGGTCCGGAGGCTTCGATCCCCGCACCCAAGGCGGGAGCCCCCGAGGGTCATGAGCCGGGAGAGGAGGTCGTCGTCGTGGACCTCGAGGGTGAGGAGACCTCGACCCTTCCCCCCCTCGACGGGAGAGCGGCGGCCCTGGCCGGCGGGGCTGCGTGAGCTCGAGGCCCGGAGGGAGCAGGAGCAGGGGGCCCTGCAAGAAGCGGAGCTGCCACGGCCGCAGCAGGAGGAGGAGAAAACTGGGGGCCAGCCCCAGCATCAGCAGGCGCAGCAGACGCCGTCGGGGGATGCGGCGCTGCTGGACCCACCGGTGCAGCAACCGCCCGAGACGTCTGAGGCGGAAGCGACTTTCCGACTGGCCAAACAATGGGTGTCCGTGATTACTTTGGACGAGTTGCTGGCCGAACAAGAAACGGCGTCGAAGGCGTCGACGGTCCCGCGGCTGTCGGGGGCGCCACCGGAGGATGCCTTGGCACCGAGCCCGGCAGAAGACGCGCCGGCGGTGGTCCCACCGGCGCCACAAGTCGTGGCGTTGGGTGAAGCGACGGCCTCCACACCTTCGCTGCCTCCGACGGTGCCGGAAGCAGCACCGGATCAGGCGTCGCAACCGTCGACGGAGCAGCCGGAGAGGACGGCAGCTGTCGGCGTGCTGAGGAGGTCGACGTCCGACCCCGGGCTGAGGAGTGCCCGTGCCGCGTCAGAGTTCCGCATCCCGGGGGAGTTGGCCGTGGGCTACGGCGTTCCGGGCGATGTGGTGGAGGAGATCGAGTCCTTGGCGCGAGCCAAGGTCAAGATGGTCCTTCCGCATTGGGGCAAGGAGCGCATCGTGCTCCGGGAACTCGGCGATTCCAGCGCTCCGGGGATCGAGATGAACGACCCGGCGGAGGTCGAGTGCTGGGAGGAGGCCGAGCGGTCCCGGGCGTGGCTGCGGCACTTGCTGAGACTGGGCGCCGAGCTCGCCGAAGGCCTTGACCGGAACCTCGCGGTGAGTCGCTGTGTTAGGCCATATGTAGTTTTTTAAGTTCTTTCATATGGGATGCCTTAACCCTCGATTTCCTGTCCCCAGGTGGCGCGGAGGCGGTCCTACTCCAAGTCAGTCTTCCTCCACGAAACACACAACAGCCGGGAGGAAGTGCTTCGCCAACTCGAGGCCGGCCGCTCTGCGCAGAGCAGGGCGGCCGAGCTCGAGGAGGAGCTGAAGCAGACGAGGGAGGAGGCCGCCAAGGCCAAAGAGGAGGCCGCCCGGGCGAAGGCGGACTCCGACGCCGCTCGAGGGGAAGCCGCCCGCCTCGAGAGGGAGCTCGAGCGTGCCAGGGAGGAGGCTGACGCGGCAAAGGCCGAATCGGAGAAGGCCAGGGTCGAGAGCGTCCGAGCCCAGGAGCGCGTCGAGCTGCTCATGGTGGAGGCTTAGAGCTCCGTGGAGCGCATCCGTTCGCTCGAGGCCAGCTTCGCTGAAGTCTCCGCCACGCGCAACGCCCTCTCCGCCTTGGTCCAGGAGGAGAAGAGCCGTGCCGCCGACCTGGAAACCCAGCTCGAGGCAATGAAGGCCACCCTCCAGGACAAGGAGCAGGCCATCATCCTAGCTGGTGGTGCCCTCGAGACCCTCCGCTTTGAGAAGACGGAGGTGACCCGAGCCTTCAAAGAGGCCCAGCGGGAGCGGGACGAGGCTCGGGGGGAGCGCGACGCCGTGCTGGGGGATCGCAACGCCCTCGAGACTCGCTGTGCTGGTGAGTTCCTCAAAGGGTTTTTGATCTTTGTTCTTTCCGTATGGTTTATCAAATTCTTGCTTTGTGTTTCAGGCATCGAGTCCGAGCTGCTTGCAACCCAGAACGCCGCCAAGGCGCTGCAGGAGAGCCTTGCGGCGGAGGGGGCGCTTCTTGGTCGGCTCCGGGTTGCCCTCGATGGGCTCTGCGCCCTCTGGGAGGTCGGGCCCATCGAGGGTGCCGAAGAAGACATCCCGGGTGCCGCGCTCGTGGACCGGATCTACTACCTCGACGCCACCCTTCGCGATCGCGTGCGGGAGGTGCTTCACACTAGTGTGAAGCGGGCGCTTGCAGTGGTCTCCTCCGGCTTCGTTTTTGATATGAACGTGGTGGCCCAAGGCTTTGTTCCTGACATCTCGAAGACCGACATCGAGAATGAGGAGCGCTGCCGAGGGCTCATCAACGACGCCGAGAGGCCGGGGGGAGAGCTGGGGAAGTTGTTCGAGGACGAAGTCCTCCCCCCGGCGGATGGAGGGTACCATGTCAAGGAGGGCGGCGACGGGGCAAGCCTGTAGGGCAAGACTGGGCGAGGGTGCCCATGTAATGAATTAGTTTTTTGTAAATTATATTCTATGTGGCTTCGAAAGCCCTTTTTGAACATGAATGCATCTATTGTAATGCGATTTGTCGTTTTACTTTCGAGCCTTTTCTGCTTTCTTCTCACCTAGACTTTGCTTTTTTGACTAAGTTTTTGACGCAAGCTCGTATCCCTTGAGGGGGGAGCGAGTGGAGGTACCGTAGCCCGGAGACGTAGGAGAGCTCCGGCTCGACAGCCCTCGACCCCAAGGGAGTTCGAGGCATTTTCTACTTAGTCGCGAAGCGTATCGAGGTGTAAGAAAGAAGAAGCGCTCGAGTTTTGCTCGCCTCACTTTTGCTTTCCGACTGAGCGTTCGATGTGAACTCGTATCCCTCGAGGGGGGAGCGAGTGGAGGTACCGTAGCCCGGAAGCGTAGGAAAGCTCCGGCTCGACAGCCCTCGACCCCTAGGGAGTCCGAGGCATTGTCAACTTAGTTGGGAAGCAAAAAGAGGGGGGCATGCGAAAAAATCATTCGTATTTTTTAGGAACTTAGGGGGTTCCCCCCGTTAGCCCCCGAGGGAGGCTCGACTCTGGTGAGACAGGGTCGAGGCTACCTCTTGCATGTACAATAACGAGTTTGAACTTATAATCAAAAGTAGTCCTTATATTTGTCATGCGAAAATGTACAAGACATGCGAGAATGTACAAGGGCACTGGTGCCCTAAGGGTAGAAACGACGTAGCTGTTCGATGTTCCACGCGTTGGTGAGGATTTCGCCTTTGTCGTTAGCGAGCTTGTACGTCCCGGGCTTTAGCACCTCAGCTATGGCGAATGGACCTTCCCATGGCGGCGTCAGCTTGTGACGTCCTTTGTTGCTCTGCCGTCGACGTAGGACGAGGTCTCCAACTTGGAGGTCCCTCGGGCGCACGTGCTTGTCGTGGTAGCGTCGAAGTTTTTGCTGATACCTCGCGGAGTGAAGCAGCGCCATGTCTCGAGCCTCCTCGACCTGGTCGACGGCGTTTGCGAGGGCTTCTTCGTTGGTTTGCTCGTTGTACTCCTTTAGTCGGGGGGGAACCATACTCGAGGTCAGTGGGGAGGACGGACCCATAGACCAAGAAGAATGGGGTCAACCCCGTGGCTCGACTAGGTGTTGTCCTTAAGCTCCATAGGACCGATGGCAACTCCGCGGCCCATTTTTTCTGTGCTTGCCGAGGCGTTTGAGGATCCTTGGCTTGAGGCCCTGCAAAATCATGCCATTGGCGCGCTCGACCTGGCCGTTAGTTCGAGGATGCGCAACCGCGGACCAATTCACACGGATGTGATGGCGATCGCAAAAATCCAAGAACTTCTTGCCGGTGAACTGCGTGCCGTTGTTGGTGATGATGACGTTCGGGACCCCGAAGCGATGGATGATGTCGGTGAAGAACTCGACCGCCCGTTCGGAGCGGATGTTGCTGATGGGCCAGGCCTCGATCCATTTGGTAAACTTATCGACGGAAATGAGCAGGTGCGTGTATCCTTTGGTCGTCCTCTTGAGAGGCCCCACAAGATCCAGCCCCCAGACCGCAAACGGCCAGGTGATGGGGATCATTTGTAGGGCGTGAGCTGGGAGGTGCGTCTGCTTGGCGTAGAATTGACACCCTTTGCATGAGCGGACGATGTTCGTGGCGTCGAAAATGGCGGTCGGCCAGTAGAAACCCTGTCGAAAAGCATTGCCTACGAGGGTCCTTGGTGCTGCGTGGTGGCTGCAGGCTCCCGAGTGTATGTCCTCAAGGAGCCTCCTGCCTTCCTCGATGGTAATGCAGTGTTGAAGTACGCCCGAAGGGCTTCGCCTGTAGAGTTCCTTGCCATCACCGTAGATGACGTAGGACTTGGCTCGTCACGCGATCCGTCGAGCTTCGGTCCGATCCTCCGGAAGTTCTCCCCGAATGAGGCAGTTGAGTAAAGGGGCTCGCCAATCCGGTGGCGGGTTCGACGGAGGAGATGTCTCCTGGATCTCCATAACCTAGGCCCCGGTCGAGGGGGCCCCGATCGAGGTCATGGGGTGGAGCTTCGAGGGCGTAGAGCAAGCCCCCGAGCCCAAATCGACGGAGGGCTTGAAGAGGTCCCTCGAGAACACGTCCGGAGGGGCCGTACCTCGAGTCGATGTGATTTTCGCGAGCTCATCCGCGGCTTCGTTGTATCGTCGAGCGATATGACTAAGCTCGAGGCCGTGGAATTCGTCTTCCAACTTGCGCACTTCGTTGCAGTATGCTTCCATCTTGGCGTCGTGGCAGCTCGAGGCCTTCATCACTTGGTCAATGATTAGCTGCGAGTCGCCTCGAACGTCAAGGCGTCGGACCCCGAGTTCAAGGGCGATTCATAATCCGGCGACAAGTGCCTCGTACTCTGCGACGTTGTTAGAAGCGACAAAGTGGATGCGAATGACGTAGCGCATGTGGACTCTGAGGGGTGAAATGAAGAGCAAGCCCGCGCCTGCTCCTGTCTTCATGAGCGACCCGTCGAAGTACATCGTCCACAGCTCGGCTTGAATTTGGACTGGTGGCAACTGAGTGTCGGTCCACTCGGCGACGAAATCCGCCAGCACTTGAGACTTGATGGCCTTCCGAGGTGCATAGGTGATGGTCTCGTCCATCAGCTCGACCGACCACTTGGCAATCCTTCCAGTGGCCTCCCGGTTATGGATGATCTCCCCCAAGGGGAACGAGGATACCACAGTAACTGGGTGGCCGAGGAAGTAATGTTGGAGCTTGCGACGCGTAAGGACGATGGCGTAGAGCAGCTTCTGCACCTGTGGGTAGCGGATTTTTGTTTCCGAAAGCACTTCACTAACGAAGTAAACCGGCCGCTGGACTGGCAAGGCGCGTCCTTTGCCTCTCCACCACTATGGCCGCGCTAACCACCTGGGTGGTTGCGGCGACATAGAGGAGGAGGGGCTCAGGCGGTTCAGTCGCCATTGCTGGTCGAGGAGGGACGAGGATCGGAGTGGACGTCAGCTTGGCTTTGAGTTCGTCGAGGGCCCCCTCGGCCTCCGCGGTCCACGTAAATCGCTCGGATTTTTTCAAGAGACAGTACAGAGGCATGGCCTTCTCCACTAAACGTGAGATGAGGCGGCTGAGGGCCGCGAGACAGCCCGTGACCCTCTGCACGCCCTTGAGATCCCGAATCGGCCCCATTCGCGTGATGGCCACCACCTTCTCGGGGTTGGCCTCGATCCCGCGTTGGGAGACGATGTATCCGAGGAGCATGCCCCGAGGCACTCCGAAAACACATTTCTCGGGATTGAGTTTTATGTTTTTGGCTCGAAGGCACCCGAACGCGATTTCGAGGTCTCGGATGAGGTTGTCCGCTCTTTTGGACTTGACCACGATGTCATCGACGTAGGCTTCGACCGTGTCGCCTATGTGTTCGCCGAAGACATGGAGCATACACCGCTGATACGTTGCCCCGGCGTTTCGGAGGCCGAAGGGCATTGTCACGTAGCAGTACATGCCAAAAGGTGTGATGAAGGAAGTCGCGAGCTGGTCGGACTCTTTCATCTTAATTTGGTGGTAGCCGGAGTAAGCATCGAGGAACGAGAGGGTTTCACACCCCGCGGTAGAGTCGACAATTTGATCAATGCGTGGTAAAGGAAACGGAACTTTGGGACATGCTTTGTTTAAACTAGTATAGTCAATACACATCCGCATCTTTCCATTCTTTTTCTTAACTAACACAGGATTAGCTAATCATTCGGGGTGATGAACTTCCTTGATGAATCCAGCCGCCAAAAGCTTGTGTACCTCCTCGCCGATGTTCCTACGCTTCTCCTCGTCGAAGCGGCGCAGGCGTTGCTTCACCGGTCTGGACCCGGCCCAGATTTCCAAGGCGTGCTCGGCGACTTCCCTCGGTATGCCCGGCATATCCGAAGGACTCCACGCAAACATATCGGCGTTCGCGCGGAGAAAGTCGACGAGCACGACTTCCTATTTGTCCTCGAGGTCGGCGCTGATCGTTAGCACCTTCTCGCATGGGCAGCTCGGGTCGAGGGGGACTTTCTTGGTGTCTTGTGCTGGCTCGAAGTTGCCGGCGTGTCGCTTGGGATCTGGCATCTCGTCGGCGAGGTGCTCGAGGGTCGCGGCTATCTTGGCATTTTGCTCGACGGCCTCCCCATATTCGACGCATTCGACATCCCAGTCGTACGTGTGCTCGTAGGAGGAGGCGACAGTGATGACGCCTTTGGGTCCTGGCATCTTGAGCTTGAGGTAGGTGTAGTTCGGGATCGCCATGAACTGCGCGTAGCCCGGTCGGCCGATGATGGCGTGATACGTTCCGTGAAACCCGACCACCTCGAAGGTGAGGGTCTCTTTCCTGAAGTTGGCAGGGGTGCCAAAACAGACAGGGAGTTCGATACGGCCGACGGGGAAAGCCTTCTTCCCTGGCACGACGCCATGGAACCCCCCGGCACTGGGTCGGAGCTGGTGCCTCCTGACTCCTAGGAGGTCGAGGGTCTCGAGGTAGATGACGTTTAAGCTGCTGCCGCCGTCCATGAGGACCTTCGAGAGGCGGGTGTTGATGATGACCGGGTCGACGACGAGCGAATAGGCCCCGGGGTTGGGGACTCGATCCGGATGGTCATCGCGGTCAAACGTGATGGGCGCATCAGACCAGTCGAGGTAGTGAGGTGTCGCGACACGAGCGGAGAAGACCTCTCGACGCTCCCGCTTACGCTGTCGGGGCGTGAGCTGGGTCGAAGGCCCCCCGTAGATCATGTAGCAGTCATAGACCTCGGGGAATTTTTCGTCTTCCCCGTTGTCTCCCTCACCGCCGCCTTGGTCTTTCTTGTCGTCACCTTTCTTCACACCCACTTGCTCGAAGTGCCTTCGAAGCATGCGGCAGTCCTTAAGCTTGTGCCTTGCCCCGTCCTTATGGTAAGGACAGGGCTCCTCGAGCATCTTGTCGAAGATGGCGCCCTCGGGGGGCGCGGGGGGACCTCGAGGTCTTTTGCGTTCGGTTGCAGCGACGAGATCATCTTCTGCAGCCTCCCGCTTGCCTTGTTGATTTTTCTTCTTCTTGTTATTTCTCTTCGACCCTTTGCTCGAGCCTCCGGCGTTGTCGGCTACCAGCATTTTTCCCTTGTCCTTCACGTCGCTGAAGAAAGCGCCGACGGCCTCCTCGCCAGCCGCGTAATTGGCGACCACATCCATAAGCTCGTCGACGGTGTCGGGGCGGTTACGCCCTAACTCGCGAACTAGGTCCTTGCAGGTTGTACCCGCAACAAACGCTAGAACGACGTCGAGGTCAGAGATGTGTGGCAGCTCGGTGCGGAGCTTGGAGAATCATCGAGCAAAGTCGCGGAGAGACTCCCCTGGCTTTTGCTTGCAGTTGCGCAGTTCCCAGGAGTTTCCGGGACGCACGTAGGTACCTTTGAAATTCCCCTCGAAGATACGGACAAGGTCGGTCCAAGTGCGAATCTGGTCGGGGGGGGAAGTTCCTCGAGCCACCTACGCGCGGTGTCGGACAAGAACAGGGGAAGGTGACGTATGATGGCGTGATCGTCGCGCGCCCCGCCCGCCTGACAAGCCAACCGGAAGTCGGCTAGCCAGAGCTCGGGATTGGTTTCGCCGTTATATTTGACGAGGCTCGTGGGGGGTCGAAACTTGTCGGGCAGCTGGGCGCAGCGGATCCTCCTGCTGAAGACCCGGGGGCCCGGTGGCTCTGGGGCCTGTTGGTCTTCTTCGCTGTCGTAACGCCCTCCACGATGGGCGCTGTACCCACGATCCTTGGCATCCCCATGCTTGCGTCTGTGGTTCTCGACAATGTCGAGGCGCGCGTCGCGGGGAGCGCGGTCATCGTTGATAGGCTCTCGGGCCGGGTTCTTCTTCTGTCGGGGGGCCGCCCCTGATCGACCGAGCCCTCCCTCTCTGGCCGGGAGGGCTCGACCTGAGGCTCGGAGGCAGCTCCTCGACGCCTCGAGGCTGAGCTCTCGGCTTGTTGGGCAGCAGCAACTTGGAGGAGACCCTCGACCTCGTGTTGTATCCGCCGAGCTTGCGAGTTGGACGGTGCGGGCATATTGCGGAGGAGCATAGCCGCCGCAACAACGTTCTGGCTTGCTCGGGGATAACGGTGGACGGGTTGCTCGGGTACTCCTTCCTCGATGATCTGCCGGTTGACCTCTCGGGCCCTGGCTCGGGCTCTACCGCCGAGCGGTCGCCGCTCTTGTTCGAGGGTCAGCTCGAGTAAGCGCAAGCGTTCCTGCTCGTCGGCAAGCTTCGCCTGCAACTCCTGAATCTGTGCCATCTGCGCGTCCTGCTCGCCAGGACGAGGGCTCGCTTCTCGGGGTGCGTCTGGTTGTTGGTCCTCTGCTCTGGGGGGAGCGTCTCTCGCCACGGCGGTAGACGCCGCGGCCGCTGGATCGATGGTTTCCTGATCGGAGTCGACGCCACCGTCGATGTGGAGGCACTCTCGGGTAGGATCCCAGTGATTAGAGTCAGAGTCAAGGTCGCTGCAGTAGAAGACGGGGAATTGCCCCCGCGCCTCCTCCTGCAGCCGCCGTCGGAGTGTGCCGACGGTGTACCTCCGGGGGCCGGGCGCTCTTGCGAAAGCCAAACCCTCGGAGGCCGGTGTGACAGTCCCCACGTCCGTCATCGCGCGGAGAAGGGTGTCTGGGCGGTCCTCCAATGCGCTCGTGTTGGAGTGGGTTGCTGTCGTAGTCGTCGTCGTGGGATTGTTGGAGTCGGTCGAAGACCACCGACGACGCTCCAACAGCCCGTGCGGAAGCGAGCTCGATCGAGCGGAGGTTTTGTCGCACTTCCCTGACGAACACACGGTGAAGGTGAAGTCGGGGTTGTGCTGGGATCCTGCCGATTGGCCCTCTGCCTCTAAACTCGGATCAGATACTCCCTCAACAAGAGGTTTCTCATCTCCGGTCAGGGGCGTGGAGAAAGCGGCGGGGACCCTTTTTGACTTGGGTTGACGGCGATGACGGCGCCGACCGTGCCTCCTTCTGAATGTGGAAGCGTGGTCATGAGACTGGTGAGCGGCTCCCCATGAACGTGGGGGCGTACCGCGACATCCGTTCGGGTCACTGATTGAGAGCAGGGTCATGTCGTAGCCCTGGCCGAGGGTCATGAACTCCAGGCTCCCGAACCAGATCACCGTAGTGTGCGGAAGTGGTGAAACGAAATCGCCCATCCGGAAAAATGGCGGGAAATCGTTAGTGACACGCGGCTCCCCTACCTGGCGCGCCAACTGTCGGTGTTCTGACCCTCGAGGGGTTAACACCAACGAGTAATATTGTAGTCGCGTGCTCCCTAATCCGGTGGGTGATGCAAGAAGGACACAATAATTTATCCTGGTTCGGGCAAAGAAGGCCCTATGTCCAGCGGGGGGAGGATGATTCGTGTTATCTTGCACCGAAGTGCTA
>JALGXP010001647.1:0-12424 GCA_023333625.1 Bothriochloa decipiens | reverse complement strand
CGCCGCGGACGCCGCGGCCTGCAGCTGGCCGCCGGGACTCGGCGTCGTGCCGGTGCCGCCGATGGAGCTCTACGACCCCTACGCCCACCACCAGGCGGCGGCGGCGGCGGCAGCGCAGATGCACATCGTGCCGTCGATGAGCAGCCTGGAGGCGCTCCTGTCGAAGCTGCCGTCGGTCGACCCTGCATCATCCGGCGGCGGCGGCATGGCGGCCGCGATGATGGCCAGCAAAGAGGAGACGGCGGGCGGCGTGGAGCACGGCGAGTGCCACCGCGGCATGGACGACGACGTGGCCGCGCCGGGGAGCGGCGGCGGCGTCGCAGGCAACGGTGGCGAGAGCACCAGCGTTGCTGCTGCCGCCGCCACTCCTACTACTGCGGCCGCCGCAGTGTCTTACTACGTCAACGTGGCCAAGCCGGGCGAGGGATTCTAGGCCCGTCGTCTCCGTCTCCGTCTCAAGTTGGCGTACTGCGCGTAGACGTCAGGGCAGACATGGTAGTTGCGACGTCTTTTTCCTTAGAGCGCGCCGCGCGTTGCATGATGACTCTACATGGAACCAATCATGTGTCGTGCTCTGTACGTACGTGTCCTTGGAGTAGCCGTACCTCGACGTACGGACGTACGTGCATGTACTGTACCCGATCAATCAAAACGGTTATAAGGTCGGTCGACAGCAGAGCGCACGTAGCTAGTAGCTTGTAGTACATTCAGTATATGTATATTGAATATATGTATGCGTTCTGTATGATCCAGTGCTACTAGCATACCTAATCGAAGGACATGGCATACACCACTGATCATCCCTGCAGTACAGGGGCTACAGGCTTCTGTTGTCACGTTGTGGATCACACACACGTCCGTCCGAAATCGAGATTCTTTTTTTTTTTTCTTCGATCTACAAAGTGTAAAATGGACAGCACGCCAGGGACCGACCGAAGGCCACTATGGTCAGCAGCTGCAAACTGTTGCGCATGTAATGTAACGAATCTCGTGAATTGAATTTGCTGTTCCTAGCTGCCTCATTGAAAGACGGCACCGAACTTGCACCGTGCATGTCAGCCGATCGGCTGACATCGTTTTCCTGGCCGCTGTTCATGTGCCGCCCACAGCTCTACGTACGTGGCAGCCGCAAAGGGAGATCGGGAACGGCGAGGAGCAGTACTCCTGCCCCCAGAGCCATAAAGAGTTGTCGACGAAGCCGAAGAACCGTCCCCGCAAGCCGCCGGCCGCCGGCCTGCCTGATTGCCCCCCCGACCGGCGGGGCGGGCGGGCCCCGGGGGTCCGGGCGTACGGCTGCCCCGTGACGAGAACAACAGAGGCTGCAACGAGGACGGTCGGGCAGCCCGTTCGCCGTCGCCGCCGTTTCTTTCCACGGAACCGTACGGTACGCGCCTGTACCCTCGCCGGCGTCTCGATCGATCCTGTCTCGCTTCCGCCGTCGTCCTCGCTCGTCGTCCGCATGCATGCTCCTGCATCCTGATGGCGCCGGTACGTGCGCACGCGTCCGCCTCACAACTCACGAGCTCGGGCGCGGCACGGATCCCGCGGCGTCGGCGGCGCTATCGGCGGATCGATCGCCCGAGGGATTTGGGAAACGTGACACGGCCGATCGAAAGCGAACTGCGAAGGATCAGGCCGTCAGGGATGGGATGGATGGAGTTGAACACACTCATCGTCGTCGTCTCCCTACGCATGTGCGCAACAGCGCCCCGGCACCTGTTCACGTCTTTGACCGCACAGTGGCCGGGGAGGCTCCGGCTCGGCGCGGGGACATGTCCCGCGCGGCTACAACGACAGGAACAGGACCAGGCCACCGATTGACGCGCCAACCGCGCCTCTGACCACTCGCGCGCGCGCGGCGCGGCCGCGGTGGTGCGCCGACCTCCGGCCAGGCCTGTATGAGACGAGGTGGCCGTGTTCCTGGCCGATGGAGCCCCGCCGGCCGCTTCGTCGATCGATCCCGAGGCTATGGGCTACTGCCGGCCGGTTTGACCCCGACGAACACGGCGCCATGCTGCTCGCTCGATCGGATAAGCTAGCTAGCGCACGTACGCGACGGTAACCCATATAGTCGTTTCGGGACATTATTATTATTGTTGCATGCGCGTCAAGGTCGGCTTCTGCGGACGCCGGAGGTGTTCCGGTGCGGGCCCCCGGCGGGGATTTGACTAGCTGGGGCACGGGGTGATGATTAGCGGCATCGGCGTAATGGCGCGTCACTGTTGGACCGATCCTTGGGTCGGTTTCGTCAGCTTTTGTAATGGCAGGAACGCCTTTTTTTTTTTTTTTTGAGAGGAATGGCAGGAACGCCTTGTCGACGTGTGAAGCAGAAAGTTACCAGCCAGCCCGGTTGACATTGGGCCCAGCTATGGCCCAACCAGCTCGAGTACATAAAGGTGCGGCTTGCGTCGGACGGCCCAAGTTCCAGCTGAGCTGCTTTTATACCTGCACATTTTTTTTTTTATCGACAACATTCTACTTGCACAGTTGCAGAGTTGCAGATGCATAACCATCCGAGAACAGTTGTGCATTTGGATTCCAGTCATTCCACCACTGCAGTCTGCAGAGCGAGGGCGACAAAAGCTTTTTCCACGCCGTGGCGCCGCGGCGGCCTACGGACACTCTGCGTCGCCAAGCACTGTACTATAATTCTATAAACAATCGTCGCAGTCAACAAAGCTGCCAAACCCAAAACCTGACCACGAGGCGATAAGGCAACTAGCTCGCTAGCCGTCATGATCAATCATAATCAAGCAAGAAGCAATCCACAACCACTGCCAAGCCAGCAGCCGCCACGGCCAGCATTTTTCCCGGGACAACATCGAGCGCGGGGGTCTCATCAGCAGCTGCTTATTAGCAGGGCTGCGATCATCAGCTCCGGCTATAGATCAGGCCAGTCCGCGCGGCCATTATACACGTGCTCGGAAGTCGGAAATCACCCTGTTCGTCTACGATTCCGTGAACCGTGACCGCACAGCTTCTGACGATCATCCCACTACTCTGTCGTACGTTTGCAGTTTGCATCGAGCCATCGAGGCAGCTGACGGTTTCAGGCTTCCACCCCCCCTAATAATCCTACCCATTCAACAGAAATGAGAAAATTTCGTATTTAGTATGAGAAAAACTTCTTTAATATTTGACATTAGAACTTAAAATATTTCTTATTAGTTATACATTTCTTTTTATTTCCTATTTAATTTTTGTTTTCGACTGTGTTAAGTCGAAGGAGAAAAGACCATCTTATCTTACCTATGTGTTTTTTCACGTATATTGTGTTCAATTTCTACATGTTGTGACCCTCGTCTTCCTTACAACGCCCACGCCTCTACTAACCACATTGTCCCTGCCGGCGGTTGATTTGTTGCTAACTGTGCTACCCACCTCCCGCCTCATGCCCTCTACTAACCACAGGGTGGCATTCCTGATATCGTCCTTATCCTCTCACCTCAATCCTGCTCACCCTAATCCTAGGGCAGGGCACTAATGAGCTCCATCGCAAGGCCTCTACGCGCTACCCAACCACCTTCCTCGTTGTCATCTTGCATGCCACCACCCCAACCCCAAAACCCTCCTTCTAGAGCCGTTGTGAGAAAAATTACTAACCTGGAAATCCTAGCCGCTCCCATCTTCTTCATCTCAGGAGGTGCACGGTTACGCTGGAGCGCGACCCGTCGCGTAGTAGATTTTCCACCTTCGATACCCGTCCAACTCACAACATGAACATAGGCTTCGAGAGGGGAAAAAAGCGCCAGCTAAGGGCATGATGTTGCCTTTCTAAGAGGGACATTTTTAGGACTATAATAATAATAAAATAATTTCTTCTAATAAATACTCTCTTCGTTCTAAATTATAGTTCACTTTGACTTTTTTGATGTATGCATTTTGTTAGGTATCTAGACATATTATTTATCTAAATACATAGAAAAATACATGCACCAAAAAAGTTAAAACAAACTACAATCTGGAACAGATAGAGTACAATATAGGTTTAGTTTAGAACTCAATTAGAAGCGCTAGCGTACACGTATCGGGAAGGAATGAATTGCCCGAGCTTGAAGGTCATTCCCAAAAACGTCTGAACCGGGCCCGGTGTCATTTCGGTCATTGCTGATCCTGTTCGACATCTTCGTGTCGAGCTAGGGGACATTGAAGCACACAGTCACACAGAAAAACCAAGAGAGGCAGAAGGGCCGGACCGCCAGAGGCTGAGCCGCTGATGCGAGGGCACAGGAGCGCTAAATCTTCTCGAAAGTCAAAACCCTAGACCGCGTGGCCCCTCGCCCTCCGGCCTTCCACGCCCCATCCGGTCCAAAATGGTCCGTCCCTCCCTTCGTCTTTTTGGCGCTCCGATTGGCCACAGATTTTTCAGGAATTTTTTTTCTCATTTTTGTGCTGCCTCCAATCGGCTGGTTTGATACGGCACAATTTATGTGTTTTTTCTCGTTTGATTCATACTACTCTGTGCGCGCGTGTGATTTTTGACGGATGCGTTTTTGTTGTGCGCGCAGCATAAGCTAGGTAGGGGAAGCCGGGACAAGGTGCAGCAATTCATGGCAATAACCGGCGCAAGGTACATTTTTAAACGTTATTTATTTAATTGTTCGGAGAGATCGGTGTTTAGTGCTAAATTGTGGTTTGGTTGGTTACGGCGCTCGTATGTCAATTTTGCAGGCTATTGGGAGAACTTGTTTCTAGTGCAGCATTCGAGTTCTGCTATTTTGTACTAATATCAGGCTAGGAAGTTCTTTTGGAGTGTAACATGGAATTTTCTATTGTCTTTTATTTATGTGGAAGCACGAGTTGCTGCCTGATCTTGATTTGTGATTTGCGACGGAATTCCCCAACAGGCTGGTGGCATTATCCTCCCCTTTTGTTTAGGATGGACCACTTTTCCATCTTTTACCAAAAGTTATCTTTTTTTATGTTGCAAGAGTTATCCATTGTCATTATCCTGAAAAATCAGTAGGGTTGTACATTACAGCCAGTCATGGGACCAATTGAACATCCTTGGACACTGCTATTTCTGTTAATTTTGTCAAACGTTGCATATTTCACACAGTGAGAAGGCTGCACTTCAGGCTCTTAAAGCTAGTGATTGGCACTTGGAAGGAGCCTTTGATATTTTCTACAGACAACCACAAATTGCATACTCGACATCTGAAAGAGCTCTACTACAGATATAAAGGTGAAATATTTTAATCTCTGTTGCGCCTCTCATCGTTTTTACTCCTTGACGCTGATTTTTTTTACCTGTACCATCATTTTTTTGTGTCATGATTGCTCAGAACCAGATGCTGATATGATAATGGTGGAAGGCATATCACAGCTCTGCAATGATTTACAGGTCATGTTTTGGGATTGTTTTTTTCTTCTTACTTTGAATGTATGTTACTATGAAATATCAACCTGCAGTCACTTGTAATGGATAGGTATACTATAGCAGAACCTCCTAAATCATATGACCCATATGCATTATTATTGTCTAAACAGACTCCAAATAACAATGAATGTGTTTCATACGACTTAAAAAGTCTGTCGGGTAAATCCCGAATCATCCACGATTCTCCGAGCAGGATCAATCATTACAAAGAGACATCGCAGTATTACGACAGTTTTATACAAATAAAATATATCGGAGCGAAACAGCGGAAGGATTACAATAACATAATTTTATAAATATTTAGTTTCAAACCTTACAAACCATAAGTTTAAATTGTATAAACCATAATAGTAGTGGAGTAGCGATAGATAACTTTATTACAATACCAGGCGATAGGCTCTGCCCAAGAGCCAAACATCTTACTCGTCGTCACTCTCCGCAACGACTGTCATGCAGCAGGATGCGAAGCACTCCTGCTCATGGGACTCACCTGCAACAAGGATTCAACAAACCCTGAGTATAAAAGTACAACAAACCCTGAGTACAAAAGTACTCAACAAGACTGACCCGACGAAAGAAAAGGGGAGAAGACTCAGGAAATGTAGGCCAGAGGGACAAGGTAAGGTTTGTAAGAGATAAGAATTTTTGCGAAAAAAGCATTTACAGAAAGTAAAGTTATCTTGCTCTAGATCCAAATTACCAACCAACTTCATTTTGATACCTTATCATCATTCAAGTTATTACTACGATGATGAACACCGATCGAATCTTCTTCTCCGAGAAGCAACGGCGATTCGAATCCATTTTCATACCCAGCTGGGACCTAGATCATTGGGATATCGGAGACTTTAACTCCGATGCATACCAGATCACAGATATACCGGGATAACAACCGCAGCCATATATCACCACATGATACACATGAGTACTTCGACCCAGTGTACCGATATACATGAGAACTTAAACCCAAGTATAACACACTATGACATATGTGGGGACTCTGGCCCACTATAAATCACTCCATGATATATGTGGGGACTCTGGCCCACTGTATCTCACTTCATGCATGTGGATTTTCTAATTTCTCGATATCACCGATTCACCATTGACACGGGACCTAGGGCATCAACAGACAGAAACACTACAGAGGGACTCCTTTCCCAATGCAAGTTAACCGTCCGGACTCGATTTATTAACTATCATCATGATTCCCCAAACAAAGCCATTCTCATCTTTTTCATTCTTTTACCTTTTAAAAACCTAAATAATTAAGCAGGGCTAAGCATTACTACGCATCTTCTAGTAACAGGTAATAAGGAATAAGGAAGTAAGACAGGTAATGCAATTGGTGGTTTCTCACTCATCTCCTATCTCCTAATGCAACATTTCATAACTGAAGCGATAAAACTTTTTTATAAAATAGAATAGAGTTTGAATGCATCCGGGGCTTGCCTTGGTATTCGGGGTAGACGATCTCGAGCTCTGAATCAACTCCCAACTCCTGAGTCTACTCTTCCTTGGAATCTGGTGCGACAACGTTAAATTCTCCGTTAACGGAAACTATAGGATAAATGATATGCTTCAACATGATGGAATAGTAAACATGATGCTCGATGGATGCATGACCAGATTAAGGACTTAAGTACAACTTTCCTTCACGATAAAGTTGCAAGCCAACCAAAACTTACTTACTAAGTTCATTAGGATTAACTACGTTATTAAAGAAGTTCATTATACACATAAAATAACGTTGATTAAACCCTAATGACATGATTAAGTTAAGTGCAAACAATTAATTAAAGTGCCAAAGGTCATTAAGGTTAATGACCTAAGGTCATCAATCAATCCCAAAGTCAAGCAAATCCTATAATGATTAAACTTAATTAAAAAGGATTAATTAATTATTTAAAAGCATAAAATAAAGGCATAAAATTAAAGCTGTCTAATTGAGCTCTAAATTTTATTTTAAAAGCCCTTAGTCTAATTAGATGGCAAAATAAATTTTAGAAATACAGTCCAATTATTTTATTTCTTAAAAATCATTGAAGGTGCATTTTTTAATTAAAAGAGCTAATTTTAACTTATGCAAAAAGTACTCAAATTTGGCATTTCATATTTTTTCTAGGTAGAGGACATCATAAAAAACATATACAAAAATTTTCAGAATTTTTGAAGCTATACATGAATTATTATGATTTTTAAAGAAAATAGCATTTAAATCATTTTCTAGAAAAAGAAAAAGAAAATGGGAACAGTGTCCCCGCGCTGACCGACGGCGGCGCGACGGTTGACCGGCGATTTCTCGCCGATGGCGAGGTCTCCGGCCACGGGGTTGGCACCTACACGATCACCTCGACACGGCGAGCAAACTGAGCTAGCTAACGTGGCGGCGGAGCGATGACGACACCCACGCCGGCGGCCATGGCGGCACGGCGGAGCTTCGGCGTGGCGGCAACTCTCACCGAAGGCTTTTTTTGCGACAGCGAGCGCAAGGGCAAGTGCAGGACATCGATGCGAATACGTTGGGCCAGAAAATGAAACTATTCCTAGCCCCTAGCTCAAACGGCTACGCGCGTGACGGCGCTGGCAAAGCCATGCCGGCGCTGAGCCACGGCGGCCGGACCTCATGGCGCGGTGAAGGTAAAAATGAGGGCAGGGACAGATGCAGGAGCTCACCACGGGCACGGTGCGCACGCTATCAGGCTCGGAGGCGGGCTGAGTCGAGCTGTAGTCAGCGGCAGCGATGGCGGCGGTGGCGCTCTGATGGCAAGAACGGTGTCACCGCGGTTCCTGTGCACCAACGAACGAACCAAGGTGCGCATGAGGAGCAAGGTAGCATGGAGAACATGTTAGTGAGGTTGAAGAAGATATGTTTTCAACCTTGGCGGCGGTGGACGGTGAAAGAGCTCGCGGCGGCTCGAGTGCCGGTCCCGAGGAAGACGACGGCACGCGGGCGACTCGGGCGGGGAGAGCGAGCACGGGCTAGCTCAAACTGAGCGCAAGGACGAGGCGGAGCTTTTGGCAAAAGCAATTGAGCAGCGGTGGATCGACGGTGACGAAATCAGGCGGCGGAGCGAGGTCGTCGGCGGTGGCGGCGGGGGAAGAAAAGAAAAAAAACGACGGCGGCCGACTGGTATTTAAAGGCCAACGGCGACGCATGGGCGAGAAACACGTCGATGATGAATCTTCGAGCGTCCGGGGGTGAGCTGGCGGCCGTGGCAGGCCGGCATGTGCGGCGGTGGACGGCGGCGTGGCTCGAGAATCCGGTGATGGCGGCTGCCCATAGGTCCTGTTACTGTAGCAGAGGGTTTTATTTTTGAAAATTTGAAATTACTCCAGAAATTACATAGGAACTTGAAAATCTCCAAAAATATCATTTGCATAAATTTTCAAGAGCTATATTTTTCATTTAACAATACTTTTTAAATTATGCATAGATTTTGAAATATGAATTCAAATTCAAAAGGAGAATAAAACCCTAGAAACAAATATTTGAAATTAGTTTTAATTTTTCAATAAAACTTGAAAATATTCAAAACTATGAAATGTTTAAATTTTCAAACAAAATATTTTTCATATATAAAGTTTTCTCAATTTATGCATAATTTTTGAATTATGATTTTAAAATCAAAGGGGGACAAATGCTGGAAAACTGTATTTTCAAATTCATTTGAAATTCTTTTTGGAAACTTGAAAAACTTTATATACCATTATTGTATCTATTGTCAAGATATACAAATCATATTTTGAGAGTATACCTAAATTCCTTATAGATTTTGAATTATAGAAAAGGGGATAAAATAAGGTTTTGAAATAAAGGGTTTTTGAAACCGAATTCAAACTCGATTCGGTTTCTAAATTAATTGGTTGTTCATTAGTGATCACAAACATCATCCAAGGACATTTTTAGGTTCATGACCCAATAGTTTCCTTGGTTGACCAAGTTAACTTTCGAAAATTATTTTTATAGCTTTTCAATTTAAATTTAAATTTGAATTGCAAGACTTGGGAATAAGCTTTAAAATTTAAATTCAACTTCAAATATGGAAATCATTTTTAGGATTGGACTTAGATTTATATACTATGCTTGACACTAGCGTAAACACAGTTTACACCTCAAGTACATAGAATATAAACTAAGTAGTTGAGATGACATTCGAAAGTAGAGTTTTATGATTTCATGTGACAAAACATTCCAGAAACACAATCAACCTATGAAATATAAACTTGTTTTAGTTGATGCATATCAAGGTTGACCTAAACATAAATGCTTTGCAGTGCATATGATGGCATGACATGTTTTAGTTATCATAACACCAGAGATGTTACATATATCAGGCATCAGGTTCGAAATTTGTGGACACTGAACTGTGTTTGTTTCATTTATTCTGTGTTTTTTTCAAAGTGTTTTTCTATGGAATCCTTGAATTATTCAATTTTCTTCCTGTCTACATTTGCTCTTGGTCCGAGAAGTGTAGTAAATTATAGATTTAGAATATCTGCAACAAACAACCTGACTACCTTTACCATGGCTTTGGGGGTTAAGTTTCGCTGTATTTACTATCTAGACTGGCGTGATTGCTAACTTCAGCATTTGTTACTTATTATTATTTTTGGCCCGCAGTAGATACTACAGGTGCAGCATGTATTTGGTTCCCGTTATAAGGCCCGCACATCATTTATTTTGTTTGGCTATCTTATCTCATCCCTGTGTCCTGTTATATGATTCTGATAGGCAAATCATGTGTGTTTCCTTTTGTCAGGTGGATCCTCAGGATATTGTTATGGTACATTCAGATGTTATCTATTATCTACTTTCTCTGTACGAACACTAACCAAATGCATTTGCTTCAAGTTCAAATACGAAAGTTGACACTTTGATACAGCTATTTGTTTTATTTTGTTCATATATGCATTTTGATTACCTCTTCCTTGTTAACAGCTTGTCATATCGTGGCATATGAAGGCTTCCACTATGTGTGAATTCACTCTCCAGGAGTTCATTGGTGGACTCCAGTCAATAGGGTGAGACTGGTCTATGCGATTTTTGAAATCATTTGTGCTACAACTTGAGATTCTGAAGTGTAAATAGATTGAATAGTTTCAAAAGGTCTGACTCATTTTCAGAGTGGATTCAATAGAGAAGCTCCGCGAGAAGTTACCTTCATTAAGAGCTGAGCTTAAAGATGATCGTAAGTTCTCTTTTTTCAGTTCGAACTGCTGCTAGTGTGGCACATATGTCATTTGAATACAAATGCTTGCATAAGCAGCTTGTTCAGCCGAGCGATAGACTAGTAATGAATGGTTTCATCTGCCTATCACATACCTGTTCACTTCATACAGAGAAGTTCCGTGAAATATACAACTTTGCATTTGCCTGGGCAAGGGAAAAGGTATGGCATTTGCTGTGCACATTATTCATGAAACTGTATCAGAGCATTTGTTTCATTCATATCTTAAAAAACTATATTGACGACATATTGTGCTTGATATTATAGGGCCAGAAATCTCTCATATTGGAGACTGCTATTGGCATGTGGCGGTTGCCATTTGCTGAAAGGGACCGGCCTCTCATTGACTACTGGTGCCAGTTTCTACAGGTGTATACCAGCTTATTTTAGTAGCTACACACAAAAAAAAATCCTGCTGTAATAAATTTATTGAATTTGTTTTTGCTTGTTCGAACTTCTTGGTTTCAGGTAAGACACAATAAAGCAATCTCCAGACACAGTTATTGGAGTTTGTGAAGGTAACCTCACCTCACTATTCCCAGGAATACGATCACTTGTCGTGTAATGCATTTCTGATCTTATCTTGTTGCTTCAGACAATCGATCCTCAACTAACCAACTATGACGAAGAAGGTGCTTGGCCCTACCTAATCGATGAATTTGTGGACTACTTGAAAGAGAGCAGGCCTGTCCAGCATAGAAGGTGAACGGAATTGGGGTGTATGGGGCAGATTTCGTCACCCACCAGGCCACCACACACCAGGCCACCATCATTTGTATAACTGAATGGTTGGATGCTTGTATTCATTGCACTATTGGTAGCTAATAGCAGCTTATGTGCCTAGCGCTGGAGTTTATCCTCTATAACCAAAACTTGTGTTGATGTGATGTGCAACGAAGGCCAGTATGGACTTATACCCTGGTTACAATCATTTTCTATCCTGATCACGTGCCTTGCCTACTGATTACTGGTGAAATCCTGACCTCGTTCATGATCATGGCATTTTTCGAAACATGATCATGGCATTTTTAATTATCTTGAAATCATGACTGTTTCACAGCGTGAATACTGATGACTATATATACTCTAATAACAAACATAAATTGGGACATGCACAAAATATGCCTTTGAGACGCACCAGAATTCGAAACCAAGCGATCCGTGAATCGGTTAAATCAGATACGGGTGCACTGATGACGCCTTCGGATGGCATACCCTTTACCAATAGCATCTCGACCAGTCAGTATCTTTTTTTTTTTTTTTTTTTTTTTGCGAAACCGACCAGTCAGTATCTATTGTCTAAGCATACAGATTGGCAGATTGATTTCCAATGTTCAAAAGGAACGGAGACCGTTCACGAGACGAGACGGATATTACTTAATCCACCATGTTACTTCACTACAAGAAGGTTGCGTTCCAGCCAAAGCAAGGCGCGTACAACGGAACAATGCACAACATTGCAACAGTGTCATTCCTTCGCCCTCATCATCCCTTAGGAACCCGAGAGAGCGAGCCCTACCTGCCTCTCCATAGGACGCCGAGGCAGCCTCCACCACTGTTAAGACAATCGGATTACCGCATTTCAGCAATCAGACGGTGGCTGCGTTTCACCACTGGTTCTCCTTCTCGGTGGCTGCGTTTTTTCTCAGCTGAGACGGTGGCCTCGGGGCAGCAGTTCCGGTGCCATCCTTGTTGCCGGTGCTCACGGAGTGGTCGGGCTTGGCAGCATTGCGGTCCGTGAGAGGGGGAGGGTTGCTCTCCGCAGGAGTCACTGAGGACATTGCTCTCGGTAGCTTGAGGGGAATATCGGCTC
>JALGXP010001646.1:0-12428 GCA_023333625.1 Bothriochloa decipiens | reverse complement strand
CACTACTATTATGGCGTGTATAATCCAAACTTATTGATGTAAATATTTGAAAGTTAGAGTTTTGTAAACTTATGTTATTGTAAGTCTTCCGCTGTTTTACTCCATGGTACTTTATTTATATGAAACTGTTGTAATACTGCAATATCTCTCTACAACGATTGATTCTGCTCGGAGAATCGTGTATGATTCGGGATTTACCCGACAGACTTCTTAAGTCGTATGGAACACAGTCATGGTTATTTGGAGTCTGTTTAGACAATAATCATGCGTGTGGGCCGTATGATTTAGGAGGTTCTGCCACAGCTGGTATCGGAGCTGGATCGTTGTTGAAGAGAGTTGTTATAGTATTCTCTTGTGAAAACTTCAAAAGTTTTGAGTCAAATAATTTTAACTTGAATATTTTGAGTCCAAATTGCTTATTCCGTATCTATGATTCTTTCTATCGACCCTTATTCTGATTTTGCAAAGTGTGGTGGAGAAATAGCATAATATATTGCCTTATGTTATAAAGGTTATTTATATGTAATTATTGCATTACAAACCTTTTACGTTTAAATCGTAAGTTCGTTCATGCATCATGTTTAATTAATTATTTAATTACTTTTCCCTTAAAAATGGTTGGGTTAAGTAGTATCAATCCTTTTCATGCTGACCTTTAGACTTCTCCCTGCCTATTCTATCTTGCTTTAGGATGGCCATTACCAAGCAGACTCCTCGCAAGAGCACTGCACCTAAAGGAGTACCTCGACACCAACTAGCTTCTAAGTATGAGATCGGCGAAAGCAGTAGTAATCCACATCCGGATCCGCAGGCGGAATAATAAGGCTTAGATCCGAATTGGAAAGGGCGGAAACCGACAGGATTTTAGAAGCCGCCGAAATCACTTCGTTGAGGCGATCCCGAAAGCATCTGAAGCACCAGAGAAATGATGCTTGGGTGAGAGAAGATGCCGCTAATGTTCGTATACAAGAACTTGAAGACTATGTAGAAGATTTGGAGGAATACGCGGAGGAGGCTGATGATGAACGTGTGAGGTTAAATAACTTATTGGATCCTGATTATCAAAGACAGGCAGCCCAGGATGACTTTGGTCTTGTAATGGGTCAGGACGAAGAAGAGGAAGATCCTGAAGAGCTAGAATCCGTCGATGAGGACGTTATTGATGAAGAAGAGGAAAACCAAATAGATATAGAGAATGAAAGTGAAGAAGAAAATTATATAGAAGAAGAAGATCCCGAGATAGTAGAGGAAGAGCCTGAAGAGGAAGAGGATCTTGAGGAAGAAGAGTAAGGAGTTTTGGAAAGAAAGATGTGTAATATATCTTTTTCCTTTATCTTCTAAAACCTAGTAGGTGTGGGAAGTCTTGCTAGAACGCAGACTGTTGTAATCAAAATAATGTAACAGAAGTGTGTTACACCTTTGTAATATATCCTTATGAAATCCAATAAGGCTTTTGAATAAAGTATAGTTTGTTTATCAACAGATGCCTGCGCACACCCGATCCCGTGATGCCGCTGGTTCATCTCAGGATGGAGGTGATATCCCTAATCCTCCACCAGTTCCACCCACCCTGGCTGATGCCGTTGCAGCATTAGTCACTGCCACCACTATGATGGCTCAGAATCAGAACCAGAATGCCCGACAAGGAAATCACGGGCGAAATCATAGAGATGAAACCACATATGTGGATTTCACAGACACTCGACCTCCAGTTTTCAGCAGAGTAGATGAACCTATGGAGGCAGATGATTGGCTCCGCACTATGGAGCAGAAGTTTGGATTGATCGAATGTACAGAGTATCAAAAGCCCATGTTTGCAGCCCAGCAGTTGAGAGGTACTGCAGGAGCCTGGTGGGTAAATTTCGTTGCTGCTCAGCCCGAAGGCCACCGTATTACTTGGACTGAGTTTCGAGAAGCTTTTAGAGCACATTTTATTCCCGAGGGGATAATGACTATTAAGCTCGAAGAATTTCTTTCCTTGAGACAAGGCGATATGTCGGTGATGCAATACTTCGGCAAATTCAATCACTTGTCTCAATACGCGTCAGACTATGTTAGTACTGACCGTAAAAAGAAAGAATGTTTTCTGAGAGGTCTGAATAGTAAAATTCAGAGAATGATGACGGGGAATCCAAAAGCCACTTTTCATGAGGCGGTGAATATCGCTATCTCCTATGAAGATAAGAACCGTCAACATCTAGAAACCAAAAAGAAGAAAAGTATACCCTCTGGATTTTCTGGTGGCAATCCAAAGCGCCAGAAAATAATCTACCACCCTCAGAATCATTTCCGTCCACCGTATCGTCCACCAATGTACCAAGCGCCGCAACAGGCCTTCGCTCGTCCTGTTGCTAATTCTTCATATCCACGACAGCCGAATGCCCTTGGTGTTCGTAATCCCAATCCCCAGCCACCCATCTTTCCCTGTTATAACTGTGGTAAGCCTGGACATTTTGCAAGAAACTGTCCGCATCCGAGGCAGTACAATTCTTATGTCCCTAGAGCTTTTGCACCACCACAACAATCCCAGAATCAACCTAAGGCAGGAAATCAGAAGGCATTGAATAATAAGAATGAAAGGAAGTCTGGCAGAGTGTACTACACTCAAGTTGGGGATATTCCGGAAGGAGAGCCTGTCATGATGGGTACGTTTCCTGTTGCTGATCATCCTGCAATTATGCTATTCGATTCTGGTGCATCACATACATTCATTAATGGTACATTTGTTAAGACACATAAAATTTCAATAATGGAAACAAAAGAACAGTTCTTTATACAATCGCCTGGAGGGCGTATGTGTACTAAAGAGATGGTACATGATGTGCCAGTGAATTTGGGTGGGTATAATTTCCCCACTGATATGATAATCTTAAAGGATCAGGATATAGATGTGATCCTAGGGATGAATTGGATGAAACGGCATGGTGCTGTGATCGACATCCTGAATAGAACTGTGAGATTGAACATACCTAATTGCAAAACTTCACTTCTTATCCAACTTCCGACACTTAAGAGGAGTGTTCCAAAGGTATGTGCCACATCTGTAAAAGAGATTGAGGAGATACCAGTAGTCTGTGAATTTCCTGATGTGTTTCCCGATGAATTACCGGGTTTACCTCCTGATAGAAATGTGGAATTCAGAATTGATTTGAAACCTGGTACTGCTCCCATATCCAGAAGAGCTTATCGGATGGCACCACCTGAGTTAGCAGAACTCAAGATTCAAATACAAGAGCTAAGAGATAAAGGTTTTATTCAACCTAGCTCATCACCTTGGGGATGTCCGGCTCTATTTGTTAAAAAGAAAGATCAAAGCTTGAGGTTATGTGTGGATTATCGTCCCTTGAATGAAGTAACCATTAAAAATAAGTATCCTCTACCCCGCATTGATCTGCTCTTTGATCAATTGGCGGAAGCTAAGGTGTTTTCCAAGATTGATCTTCGATCTGGGTATCATCAAATTAAAATTCGCCCAGAAGATGTTCCAAAGACCGCTTTTACCACTCGGTATGGTCTGTATGAATATTTGGTTATGTCTTTTGGACTTACCAATGCACCGGCCTACTTCATGTACTTGATGAACTCAGTGTTCATGCCAGAATTGGATAAATTTGTGGTTGTCTTCATTGATGATATATTGATATATTCTAAGAATGAAGAAGAACATGCTAAACACCTCAGAGTTGTCTTGCAACGTCTGCGAGAACATCAACTGTATGCCAAGTTTAGTAAATGTGAGTTTTGGTTAAAAGAAGTGAAATTTCTTGGACATGTGTTATCAAACAAGGGTGTTGCTGTTGATCCTAGTAAAGTAAAAGATATACTGGATTGGAAACCACCAAAGACTGTACACCAAGTTCGAAGCTTTCTGGGAATGGCGGGATATTACCGTCGTTTCATACCAGATTTCTCGAAGATATCCAAGCCAATAACTGAACTATTAAAGAATGATGTCAAGTTTATTTGGTCACCTGCCTGTGAAGAGGCATTTCAGAAATTGAAGAAACTAATGACTACTGCACCTGTTTTGGCACAACCAAACATTGAAAAGCCATTTGATGTTTATTGCGATGCTTCGGGAATTGGCATTGGATGTGTGTTGATGCAAGAGGGAAGGGTTATTGCTTATGCTTCCCGGCAGTTGAAGAAACATGAAGAGCATTACCCCACACATGATTTAGAACTGGCAGCTGTTGTCCATGCATTAAAGATATGGCGACATTATCTGTGGGGCAATAAGTGTAATATATACAGTGATCATAAGAGTTTGAAATACATATTCACTCAAGATGATTTAAATATGAGGCAAAGAAGATGGTTGGAGTTAATCAATGATTATGACTTGGAAATCTATTACCATCCTGGAAAGGCCAATGTAGTGGCTGATGCACTCAGTCGAAAAGGTCATTGTCACTGTTTAACAGTAAAGCCTTTGGATATCTCATTATGTCATGACATAGAAGAACTGGGTATAGAAATGGTGCAACAAGGCAGTTTGTCTAACATTTTTGTTGAGACAACCCTCAGAGATCAAATTATTGCTGCCCAGAAAAGTAATAAAGGAATTAAGTATGTCAAAAAGAAAGTTAAAAATGAAAAGAATCCTTGTTTCACAATTGATGAAGCAGATGTCCTATGGTATAAGAATCGTCTGGTCATACCAAAAGATTCTGAGTTAAAACAAAAGATCCTTGATGAAGCACATCTTTCAAAGTTTTCTATTCATCCAGGAAGTACTAAGATGTATCATGATCTGAAACAAAGATTTTGGTGGACCAAAATGAAAATAGAAATTGCTAAGTATGTGGCTCAGTGCGATACCTGTCAAAGAGTCAAAGCTGTTCATTTAAAGGCAGCAGGGGAACTTCAACCATTACCTATTCCAGCTTGGAAATGGGAAGATATCAGTATGGACTTTATAGTGGGTCTACCCAGGACAGTAAAGGGTTTTGATTCCATTTGGGTTATAGTGGATCGACTCACCAAGTCCGCACATTTTCTTCCAGTTCAAACTACAACTACAGCTTCGCAATATGCAAAACTATATATTGAGCGCATCATAAGTCTTCATGGAATACCAAAGACCATTGTTTCTGATAGAGGCACACAATTTGTCTCCTAGTTCTGGAAGCAGTTACACAAGTCTTTAGGTACTGATCTTTTGCACAGTACAGCCTACCATCCCCAGACAGGAGGTCAGACTGAAAGGGTGAATCAAATACTTGAAGATATGTTGAGAGCATGTGTTCTCAATTTTCCAGAAAAATGGGATGAATGTTTACCCTTAGCAGAATTCTCTTACAACAATAGTTATCAAGAAAGTATCAAAATGGCACCATTTGAAGCATTGTATGGTCGCCGATGCAGAACCCCATTAAGTTGGTCTGAGCCCGGAGAAAGAAGATTCTTCGGAGTTGATTTGGTAAAAGAAACTGAAGCAAAAGTTAAACAGATACAACAGAATATAAAGATAGCACAATCTCGTCAGAAGAGTTATGCAGACCAAAGGCGTCGACCATTGTATTTCAATAATGGGGATTATGTGTATCTAAAGGTGTCACCCATGAAAGGAGTTACTCGATTTGGAGTCAAGGGTAAGTTAGCACCTCGATATATTGGACCATTTCAGATTCTGGCACCAGTTGGAAAGGTGTCATATCGTCTGCAACTACCCGAACAACTATCGGCCGTACACAATGTGTTCCACGTGTCCCAACTTAAAAAGTGCCTTCGAGTACCAGATAAGATTGTTGATGTTGAAGGCATTGAACTTGAACCTGATCTAACTTACTCTGAATATCCAATTCGAGTTTTGGATCAGAAGGATCGTGTTACTAGAAGCAGAACAATCAAGTGGTATAAGATACAATGGAACCAACATTCAGAAGAAGAAGCCACTTGGGAATCAGAGGATTATCTATTGGAAAACTTCCCGGAGTTTTATGCTTCTATCTAAAGTAATAATTCTTTCTACGAGTTGTAACTTCTCTATGAGTGATACAACTCCTTTCCTTTATAAACTTAGTAGAAGTGTGATATCCTGACACATTTTCTTTTCCATTACTTCACTAGATGCTTTAAATCTCGGGACGAGATTTCTTTAAGGAGGGAAGGCTGTAACACCTCTGGTGTTATATTAACTAAAACCTGCCATGTCATCATATGCATTGCAAAGCATTCATGGTTAAGTCAACTTTAATGTGCATCAACTAAAATAAGTTTACATTTCATAGGTTGATTGAGTTTCTGGAATGACTTGTCACATGAAATGATAAAATCTTATTTTCGAATGTCATCGTAAATGCTTAGTTTATACTCTATGTACTTGAGGTGTAAACTGTGTTTACACTAGTATCAAGCATAGTGTATAAGTCTAAGTCTAACCCTAAAAATGATTTCCATATTTGAATTTAAATTTGGATTTCCAAACTTATTTCTAAACCTGGCTATCCAAGTTTAAATTCAAATAGGAAATGCTATAAAAGGTTTTTCAAAAGTCAATTTGGTCAATCAAGGGTGTAATTAGGTCAATGACCTAAAAATGTCCTTGAATGATGTTTGTGATCATTAATAACCAATCAATTAAATTAGAAATCAAATTAAGTTTAAATTCTATTTCAAAAACCCTTTATTTCCAACCCTAGTTTTATCCCCTTTTCTCTAATTCAAATTCTATAAGGAATTTGGAGATACTCTAAAAAAAGACAGTTTGTAGATCTTGATAGGAGCTACAAAGTTAGTATACAAAGTTTTTCAAGTTTCCAAAAGGAATTTCAAATTAATTTGAAAATACAGTTTCTAGCATTTATCCCCTTTTGAATTTAAAACCATAATTTAAAAATTATGCATAAATTGGGGAAACTTTGTACATGAAAAATGTTTGGTTTGACAAACTCAACATTTCATAGTTTTGAAGATTTTCAAGTTTTATTTAAAAATCAAAAGTAATTTCAAATGTTTATTTCCATGGTTAATCCCCTTTTCAAATCTGAATTCAAATTTTAAAATCTAAACAGAATTTGAAGATGCCCATTAAAGGAAAAGTGTAGCTCTTGAAAAGTTATGCAAATGATATTTTTGGAGATTTTCAAGTTCTTATACAAATTTTGGAGTAATTTGTATTTTAAACCCAGTGGCAATTCTATAAATAACTTGAACAGCACCTAACCCTATCGGCGAACGCCATGGCCGGCTTCGCATCGCGCGCCGCCGTCCACCGCCGCGCCTTCCCGGCCGCCCGAGCGTTTTCGGATGCGAGAAACTTCACCGTCGCCGTGTCACTTGCTCCTTTATCGCCCCGAGCTATAAATACCGACCGGACGTAGCCGTTCTTTTCCTTTCTTCCTCCCGCCACCGCCGCCGACGACCTCGCTCCGCCGTCGAAATTCGTTGTCGACGCTCAACCTCTGTCCAATTGCTCTCGCCCAAAGTTCCGCAACTTCCTCACGGTCCTTTTGGGCCAGTCCGTGCTTTCTTTCATCGCCCGAGCTGCCTGCACGCAGTCTTCTTTCCCCGCGGCCGGTCAGTCGCGCCGCCGCCGCCATTTCCGTCGTTTGCCGTCGCCGGAGGTGAAAATATTTTACCTTCGACCCTTTTATCGTGCTCTCCGTTTTATCCTGCGTCTGATGCGTACCTTGGTTTGGGCAGCGCATTACCGGAGGTCGCCGTAACATCGTCGTGCCATCGGAGCGCCGCCGCCGCCATCACCGCCGTCGACCACAGCAACCCAGCCACTTCGGACCTCCTTTAACGTGCGCATCAGCGCCGTGGTGAGCTCCTGCGTCTATTCGTGTTATCAATTTCATCCATCTCGCATCGGGAGTTGTTGTAGTGCAGTTCGAAGTCGTCGGAGTCCTGCTCGAGGGCTCGGCCGACGAGTCGAGGGGGTGACGGTCGAGGTGCGGACTCGAATCGAGGGGTCGAGTCGAAGGGTGCACTGTTCTCGAGGGTATTCGAGGGTTGCACTGTTCTCGAAGGGGTCGAGTCGAGGAATCGAGTCGAGGGATCGAGTCGAGGGATCGAGTCGAGGAATCGAGTCGAGGAATCGAGTCGAGGGATCGAATCGAGGAATCAAGTCGAGGGGTCGAGTCGAGGAACCGAGTCGAGGGGAGGCTCGTTCGTCGGGCGGAGTTCCGTCCTCGAGGGGAGGCTCGTTCGCTGGGGGAAGTTTCGTCTTCGAGGCTGGTCCATTCGCTTGAGCGGAGTTCCGTCTTCGAGAGGACGCCCGAATTGTAACCTCGAGTGTACAGTACCTAACCGCTCGATCGCTCCTCGAGCAGGACTTGGTTTCGAGCCGCCATAGCCCGTCCGTGAGTTAGCCGGGCATGTCTTAGCCTGCGGGACCTCGAGCGTCGATAGCCAGCTCGAGGCATCGCCGGTCAACCCCGGCGGGGTCGGCTGTTGACCCAGAGACACTGTGCCGATTTTCTTTTTCTATTTTCAGAAAATGATTTAAATGCTATTTTTCCTTGAAAATTTATAGTAATTCATATATAGCTCCAAAAATTCTAAAAATTTTTGTGAATGTTCTTTATGGTGTTATCTACCTAGGAAAAATATGAAATGCCAAATTTGATAACTTTAATTTTTATGTCTTTGTTTAATGTTTTTAAATAATTAAGTAAACTCTTTAGTTAACCTAATCATTATAGGATTTGATTGACCTTGAGATTGATTGATGACCTTAGGTCATTAACCCTAATGACCTTTGGCACTTTAATTAATTGTTTGCGCTTATCTTAATCATGTTATTAGGATTTAATTAACGTTATTTTATGTGTTTAATTAATTATAAAAAAAAAATGACGTAGTTAACCCTAACAAATTATATAAGCGAGGTTTTGTTGGCTTGCAACTTTATCATTAAGAAGAGTTGTACTCAAGCCCTTAATCTGATCATACACTCATCAAGCATCATGTTTACTATTCCATCATGTAAAGCATATTAATTATCGAATAGTTCCCTTTAACGGAGAGTTAACGTATCACTCAGATCCGAAGGACGAGCAGATTCAAGAATCGGGAGTTGATTCAGAGTTCGAGAACTTCTACCCCGAACATCAAGGCAAGCCCCGGATGCATCTAAACCCTATTCTATTTATAAATGTTTTACTGCTTCAGCTCTGGTATGTTGCATTCAGTAATAGGAGTTGAGTGAAAACCCACAAAATTGCATTACCTGTCTTATTCCTTATCCCTTGTTACCTAATGAAAGATAAGTAGTAATGCTTAGCCCTGCTCATTTATTTATTTATTCAAAGGCAGAAGAATGAAAAAGATGAGATTGGTTTTATTGTTGGAATCTTGATGATAGTAAGAAATCGAGTCCGGACGGCGAACTTGCACTGGGAATGGAGTCCCTCTGTAGTGTTCTCGTCTGTTGATGCCCTAGGTCCCGTGCGTTGGTGAACTGTATGATATCGAGAATGTAGAAATCCACATGCATGAAGTGGTATACGGATGGTTGGAGCCGTGTATGCCATGGAGTGACCTAGCGTGGGGTCAGAGAATCCCATCTGCTGTCATAGTGTGTTTTACTGTGGGGTTAAGTTCCCATGTATCTCGGTACGCTGGGCCGCAGAGCTCACGTGTATCATGTGGTGATATATGGCTGAGGTTGTTATCCCGGTATATCGGTGTACCTGGGGTGCTTCGGAGTTAAAGTCTCCGGTATGCTCAGTCGCCTAGGTCCCAGCTGGGTATGGAAATGGATTCGAATCGCCGTTGCTTCTCGGAGAAGAAGACTCGATCGTTGTTCATCATCGTAGTAACAACTTGAACAAAAGTTAAGATTCAATAATGAAGTTGAGTGATAATGGGAGTTAGCCCAAGCAAACTTCTCTTTCTATAAAGCTTTTACGCAAAATTTCTTATCTCCTACAGACCTTACCTTGTCCCTCTAGCCTGCATTTCTGTTTTCTCGACCCTTCTCTTTCGTCGGGTCAGTCTTGTTGAGTACTTTGTACTCAGGGTTTGTTGAACCCTTGTTGCAGGTGAGCCTCATGGGCAGGAGTGCTTTGCATCCTGCTGCATGACAGTCGTCGAGGAAAGCGACGAAGAGTAAAGGAGTTCAGCTCTTGGGCAGAGCTTTTGTTAATATTGTAATCTACTGCTACTTCACTACTATTATGGCGTGTATAATCCAAACTTATTGATGTAAATATTTGAAAGTTAGAGTTTTGTAAACTTATGTTATTGTAAGTCTTCCGCTGTTTTACTCCATGGTACTTTATTTATATGAAACTGTTGTAATACTGCAATATCTCTCTACAACGATTGATTCTGCTCGGAGAATCGTGTATGATTCGGGATTTACCCGACAGACTTCTTAAGTCGTATGGAACACAGTCATGGTTATTTGGAGTCTGTTTAGACAATAATCATGCGTGTGGGCCGTATGATTTAGGAGGTTCTGCCACAGCTGGTATCGGAGCTGGATCGTTGTTGAAGAGAGTTGTTATAGTATTCTCTTGTGAAAACTTCAAAAGTTTTGAGTCAAATAATTTTAACTTGAATATTTTGAGTCCAAATTGCTTATTCCGTATCTATGATTCTTTCTATCGACCCTTATTCTGATTTTGCAAAGTGTGGTGGAGAAATAGCATAATATATTGCCTTATGTTATAAAGGTTATTTATATGTAATTATTGCATTACAAACCTTTTACGTTTAAATCGTAAGTTCGTTCATGCATCATGTTTAATTAATTATTTAATTACTTTTCCCTTAAAAATGGTTGGGTTAAGTAGTATCAATCCTTTTCATGCTGACCTTTAGACTTCTCCCTGCCTATTCTATCTTGCTTTAGGATGGCCATTACCAAGCAGACTCCTCGCAAGAGCACTGCACCTAAAGGAGTACCTCGACACCAACTAGCTTCTAAGTATGAGATCGGCGAAAGCAGTAGTAATCCACATCCGGATCCGCAGGCGGAATAATAAGGCTTAGATCCGAATTGGAAAGGGCGGAAACCGACAGGATTTTAGAAGCCGCCGAAATCACTTCGTTGAGGCGATCCCGAAAGCATCTGAAGCACCAGAGAAATGATGCTTGGGTGAGAGAAGATGCCGCTAATGTTCGTATACAAGAACTTGAAGACTATGTAGAAGATTTGGAGGAATACGCGGAGGAGGCTGATGATGAACGTGTGAGGTTAAATAACTTATTGGATCCTGATTATCAAAGACAGGCAGCCCAGGATGACTTTGGTCTTGTAATGGGTCAGGACGAAGAAGAGGAAGATCCTGAAGAGCTAGAATCCGTCGATGAGGACGTTATTGATGAAGAAGAGGAAAACCAAATAGATATAGAGAATGAAAGTGAAGAAGAAAATTATATAGAAGAAGAAGATCCCGAGATAGTAGAGGAAGAGCCTGAAGAGGAAGAGGATCTTGAGGAAGAAGAGTAAGGAGTTTTGGAAAGAAAGATGTGTAATATATCTTTTTCCTTTATCTTCTAAAACCTAGTAGGTGTGGGAAGTCTTGCTAGAACGCAGACTGTTGTAATCAAAATAATGTAACAGAAGTGTGTTACACCTTTGTAATATATCCTTATGAAATCCAATAAGGCTTTTGAATAAAGTATAGTTTGTTTATCAACAGATGCCTGCGCACACCCGATCCCGTGATGCCGCTGGTTCATCTCAGGATGGAGGTGATATCCCTAATCCTCCACCAGTTCCACCCACCCTGGCTGATGCCGTTGCAGCATTAGTCACTGCCACCACTATGATGGCTCAGAATCAGAACCAGAATGCCCGACAAGGAAATCACGGGCGAAATCATAGAGATGAAACCACATATGTGGATTTCACAGACACTCGACCTCCAGTTTTCAGCAGAGTAGATGAACCTATGGAGGCAGATGATTGGCTCCGCACTATGGAGCAGAAGTTTGGATTGATCGAATGTACAGAGTATCAAAAGCCCATGTTTGCAGCCCAGCAGTTGAGAGGTACTGCAGGAGCCTGGTGGGTAAATTTCGTTGCTGCTCAGCCCGAAGGCCACCGTATTACTTGGACTGAGTTTCGAGAAGCTTTTAGAGCACATTTTATTCCCGAGGGGATAATGACTATTAAGCTCGAAGAATTTCTTTCCTTGAGACAAGGCGATATGTCGGTGATGCAATACTTCGGCAAATTCAATCACTTGTCTCAATACGCGTCAGACTATGTTAGTACTGACCGTAAAAAGAAAGAATGTTTTCTGAGAGGTCTGAATAGTAAAATTCAGAGAATGATGACGGGGAATCCAAAAGCCACTTTTCATGAGGCGGTGAATATCGCTATCTCCTATGAAGATAAGAACCGTCAACATCTAGAAACCAAAAAGAAGAAAAGTATACCCTCTGGATTTTCTGGTGGCAATCCAAAGCGCCAGAAAATAATCTACCACCCTCAGAATCATTTCCGTCCACCGTATCGTCCACCA
>JALGXP010001645.1:0-12433 GCA_023333625.1 Bothriochloa decipiens | reverse complement strand
ACAGCACAACTGCCAACAGTAAACACATAACCAGTAAATGATCTTCGCCTGTCCAGATCAGCAGCATAATCAGAATTCACATAACCAATGAAATCCTTATCAGTTCTTCCAAACTTCAAACAGGAATCTGCTATGCCTTTGAGGTATCTGAAAATCCACTGGATTGCCCTCCAATGTTCTTTGCCAGGATTAGACATATATCTACTAACAAGACTCATAGCATATGACAAATCTGGACGAGAGCAAACCATGGCATACATCAAAGACCCAACAGCACTAGAATAAGGAACCCTTGACATGTACTCAATCTCTGCATCTGTACTAGGACACTGAGCAGCTGACAATTTAAAGTGAGGTGCAATAGGGGTACTAACAGCCTTAGCATTTTGCATGTTGAAACGCTGAAGAACTTTCTTGATATAATTTTGTTGACTAAGAAATAGCAAACCAGATTTTCTGTCTCTACTAATTTCCATACCAAGAATTTTCTTAGCACTACCAAGATCTTTCATATCAAACTCACTACTTAACAACTTCTTTATGATTTCATTCTTGCTCTTGGCAGCAATCAGCATATCATCAACATATAACAGCAAATATATAGGTGATCCATTAACATGCTTGATGTAAACACAGCTATCATATCTAGATCTTTTAAAACCGTGTGACAACATAAATGAATCAAACCTCTTGTTCCACTGACGAGGGGACTGTTTCAAACCATACAAGGAGCGCTTCAACTTGCACACATAATTTTCCTTACCAGGCACTATGAACCCTTCCGATTGGTCCATGTATATGTCCTCCTCTAGCTATCCATGCAAAAACGCAGTCTTCACATCTAACTGCTCAAGCTCAAGATCATGTGAAGCAACAATACTCAAGAAAGTACGAATTGAACTGTGTTTTACCACTGGAGAGAACACATCATTATAGTCAACACCCGGAATTTGACTGTAGCCTTTAGCAACTAACCTTGCCTTATACTTTGGAGGCTCGCTTGGAGATAAACCCTCCTTTCTCTTGAAGATCCACTTGCAGTTGATGGTCTTCTTTTTCTTAGGCAAAGGTACAACCTCCCATGTACTGTTCTTCTTAAGAGACTGCATCTCCTCATGCATAGCAGAAATCCAATTCTCACTATCAGCACAACGAACAGCTTCTTTGTAGGTTGCTGGCTCATGAACATTCTCCACCTGTTCAGCACAACTCAAAGCATAGTAAGACAAATTACATTCTTCAATAAGACGTTTAGGAGGAACTACTGTCCTTTTTGACTTGCGCTGAGCAATAGGTAAATCCTCCTCTAGCTACAAAATAGGAGGAGTTTGCTGAACATCATCATGAGCATTATCAGCAGCAACATCATTATTATGGTCATCCTGCTCATCAACAGGCTCCATCTGAACAACTGTATCATCATCAACATGCTCCACCTGCATGCGCATACGCTGCAACTCTTTTTCTGGAACATGTTCTGAGGGCAGACTGTTAGTAAACATCACAGATTCATTGAATACAACACTCCTGCTTATAAACGTCTTTCCGGTTTCAGGATTCCACAATTTATAGCCTTTGACTCCCGAACCATAACCAAGGAAAAGACACTTAACAGCTCTAGGCTCTAATTTTCCATTGTCAACATGAGCATAAGCAGTGCATCCAAAAACTTTTAACTGTGAATAATCAGCAGACGTACCAGACCATACCTCAATAGGAGTTTTCTTATTTAGTGGAATAGAAGGTGACCTGTTTATCAAGTAACAGGCAGTATTAGCAGCTTCAGCCCAAAAACGTTTGCTCATCCTTGCATGAGACAGCATGCAACGGGCTCTAGAGATAATGGTCCTGTTCATCCGTTCAGCCACACCATTCTGTTGTGGAGTATGGGGTATGGTGTGATGCCTAACAATGCCTTCTTGTCTGCAATAATCATTAAAGGCATGCGAACAAAATTCTCCACCATTATCAGTACGAAGCAATTTTACCTTCCTTTCAGTTTGCCTTTCTATCATTACTTTCCAGTTCTTAAAAGCAGCAAAAGTATCATCTTTCTGTTTTAGAAAATAAGGCCAAACCCTTCCAAATTCACTTCAAGATGGGCCCAGTACATGTGTTCCTAATGGGCTTTAATATTTAAGTCTATGAGGTAGATGTGGGAGACACAACATCCATTAGTATCATATTGCTAGTTGATGTAGAGATAGGGAGTTTTCCTCCATATATATACGTACCAATCCTCCTGGGAAAAGACACACAAAAATCCTCCATAGAGACTTGATTCTCTTGTAAGCCTCTATACGCGTGTAACCCCAAACTTTGATATAGTGAGATTGTTGCCGGCTGGTGCCCGTGGTTTTTCCCCTTCGCATTGGAGGGGTTTTCCACGTAAATCGTGTGTCTCTGCATTGTTTGATTTCGTTTACTTCATATTTCTATACGTCGTTCTTAACAAGTGGTATCGAAGCTACGGTTGCTGTACGGTTTATGACGACGTCGATGAAGTTTGATCTTCCGCTGCTGAACTACGACACGCGGTTCTCGCTATGGCAAGTCAAGATGCGGGGATTCTAGCGCAGACTCATGACTACGATGAGGCGCTGGATAACTTCGGCAAGAGGAAGGCCGATTGGACTCCTGAGGAGATCCGCAAGGATCAGAAGGCTCTCGCCCTAATTCAGTTACATCTTCATAATGATATTTTGCAGGAGTGTTTGATTGAGAAAACTGCTGCAAAACTATGGCTGAAACTGGAATCGATCTACATGTCCAAGGATCTAACCAGTAAGATGCAGATGAAGATGAAGCTGTTCACTCTGAGGATGAAGGAGGAGGATTCGGTGATGACTCACATCGCTGAATTCAAGAAGATCGTGGCCGACCTTGTGTCAATGGAGGTGAAGTATGAGGATGAGGACTTAGGTCTTCTACTGTTATGTTCTTTGCTAAATTCGTATGCAAATTTCCGTGACACCATACTTTTGAGCCATGATGAACTAACTCTAAAGGAAGTTTATGAGGCTCTCCAGTCTAGGGAGAAGATGAAGATCATGGTGCAGAATGACGGGTTGTCGTCCTCAAAGGGCGAAGCTTTGCATGTGAGGGGCAGAACTGAAAACAGATCCTCAAATGAAAAGAGCTACGATAGGAGAGGCCGTTCAAAGTCCAAGCTGTCCGGTACTAAAAAGTTCTGTGTTTATTGCAAGCTGAGAAATCATAATGTTGATGAGTGCAGAAAAGTACAGAATAAGGAGAGAAAAAATAAGACGGCTGGTAAGGTCTCTGTTGCTTCTGCTGCTGCTTCTGATGATGATTCTGGAGATTGTATGGTAGTATTTGCTGGTTGTGTTGCTGGTCATGATGAATGGATTCTTGATTCCGCATGTTCATTTCATATTTGCACTAAAAGAAATTGGTTTAGTTCTTATAAGCCTGTGTAGAAAGGGAATGTTGTGCGGATGGGAGATGATAACCCATGTGACGTCGTGGGGATTAGATCAGTTCAGATCAAGACTGATGATGGCATGACACGCACGCTGAAAAACATCAGGTATATACCATGAATGTCCAGAAATCTTATCTCATTGAGCACGCTTGATGCAGAAGGTTACAAATATTCCGGTTCAGATGGCGTTCTAAAGGTATCAAAAGGTTCTCTTGTCTGTTTGAAAGGTGATCTTAATCCTGCAAAGTTATATGTCCTTAGAGGGTGTACTTTACCTGGTTCTGATTCCGCTGTTGCTGCTATTACTAATGATGAACCTAGTAAAACTAACCTTTGTCACATGCGTTTGGGACATATGAGTTACCATGGTATGGCAAAATTGATGAAGAGAAACCTGTTGGATGGCTGCACTTCGAGTAAGATCAAATTTTGTGAGCATTGCATTTTCGGCAAGCATAAGAGGGTACAGTTCAACACTTCTATTCACACCACCAAAGGTACTCTTGATTATGTTCATGCTGATTTATGGGGTCCTTCTAAGAAGCCCTCACTTGGTGGTGCTCGTTACATGCTTACAATTATTGATGATTACTCTAGAAGGGTTTGGCCTTATTTTCTGAAATAGAAAGATGATACTTTTGCTGTTTTTAAGAACTGGAAAGTAATGATAGAAAGGCAAACTGAAAGGAAGATAAAATTGCTTCGTACTGATAATGGTGGAGAATTTTGTTCGTATGCCTTTAATGATTATTCCAGACAGGAAGGCATTGTTAGGCATCACACCATACCCCATACTCCACAACAGAATGGTGTGGTTGAATGGATGAATAGGACCATTATCTCTAGGGCCCGTTGCATGCTGTCTCATGCAAGGATGAGCAAACGTTTTTGGGCTGAAGCTGCTAATACTGCCTGTTACTTGATAAATAGGTCACCTTCTATTCCACTAAATAAGAAAACTCCTATTGAGGTATGGTCTGGTACGCCTGCTGATTATTCACAGTTAAAAGTTTTTGGATGCACTGCTTATGCTCATGTTGACAATGGAAAATTAGAGCCTAGAGCTGTTAAGTGTCTTTTCCTTGGTTATGGTTCGGGAGTCAAAGGCTATAAATTGTGGAATCCTGAAACCGAAAAGACGTTTATAAGCAGGAGTGTTGTATTCAATGAATCTGTGATGTTTACTAACAGTCTGTCCTCAGAACATGTTCTAGAAAAAGAGTTGCAGCGTATGCGCATGCAGGTGGAGCATGTTGATGATGATACAGGTGTTCAGGTGGAGGCTGTTGATGAGCAGGATGACCATAATAATGATGTTGCTGCTGATGATGCTCATGATGATGTTCAGCAAACTCCTCCTATTTTGCAGCTAGAGGAGGATTTACCTATTGCTCAACGCAAGTCAAAAAGGACAGTAGTTCCTCCTAAACGTCTTATTGAAGAATATAATTTATCTTACTATGCTTTGAGTTGTGCTGAACAGGTGGAGAATGTTCATGAGCCAGCAACCTATAAAGAAGTTGTTCGTTGTGCTGATAGTGAGAATTAGAAACTCACCTTCTGGAATCAAACTCAAATATGCAGCAAGACTAGACTTTCAATGCACCAACAACATTGCAGAATATGAGGCAGTATTGTTGGGACTTCGCAAAGTAAGAGCAATGGGAATTCAAAAGAAAATAATCAAGACAGATTCTCAAGTTATGTCTGGGCATATAGAGAAAAATTACAAAGCAAGAGATGCAGAACTAGTAAAGTATCTCCAACTATTAAGGGATTAAGAAAAACACTTCGCTGGATTCACAGTGAAAAGTATTTTAAGAAATGATACCACAGATGCAGACGAAATTGCAAAAGCCGCCTCCTAAAAGTTAGAGTTACCACCAGAAGTATTCTTCCAAATTATCACCAAAGCCTCAACAAAAACAAAAGTTGAACAACCAAAAGAAGTACACATCATAGAAAGCGAAGACTAAAAAGCTCCAATTATGGCAGTCCTCAAAGGATTTTACGAGCCAGAAAACGAAGTTGATGAAACAAGAATGAAGCAAAAGACCAGAAGTTACAAAATCATCAACGAAGAACTGTACAAGGAAGGAGTTTGCCAACCACTACTAAAGTGCATCTCAAGAGAAGATGGGAAAAACTTGTTGAAAGAAATACATGAAAGAATCTGCGGATATCACGCTGGGGCTAGATCAATAGTTGGGAAAGCTTTCAGACAAGGGTTTTTCTGGCCAACTGCCCAAAGTGACAGCAAAGACATCATTCGGACTTGTCACAATTGTAAAATGGTAGGAAGTAAAGTCAATGCATCAGGAAAAAACCTACAACTAATTAAACCAACTTGGCCACTAGCAAGATGGGGAATCGACATAGTTGGAAAATTACCTCCGGCTCAAGGAAATTACCAATACGTAATAGTTGCAGTTGAATATTTCACCAAGTGGATTATGGCAAAACATCATATGCAGATTTAGAGTCTCAAGACACATTACAGTAGATAATAGAACGCAATTCGACAGCGAAGACTTTAGGGAATATTGTCATTCATTGGGAATCAAACTTTGCTTCACATCAGTAAGACACCCATAGTCTAATGGAGCAGTCGAAAGAGCAAACGGGATAATTTGCACTAGAATTTCAAAGTGCTTAACAGACCTTAAAAAAGGAAAATGGGTCGACGAATTACCAAGAGTAATCTGGTCTCACAACACTTCAAAACCGAGGCCAACAGATTTTTCTCCATTCAAGTTACTTTACGGAGATGAAGCAATGACTCTCAAAGAAATAAAATACGAAGGTCTAAGAATAAATATTCAAATGATCACAGAAGAAGACCAAGCAACAAGCAAAGATTTGCTCGAAGAAGAAAGAAATAAAGCACTTGAAAATATCAAGAAGTACCAACTTGAAACAAAAAAGTGGTACAACAAAAAAGTCAAGTCAAGAGAGTTAGCACCAGGAGATTTTGTCCTCAAAAGAAAAAAAGATGAAGACACTGTGGGAAAATTCCAACAAAAGTGGGAAGGGCCCTTCATCATCACAAGAACAAACAAAGAAGGTGCATATCACCTAGGAAATCTGAAAAGTAAAGAACTCAGTCACACTTGGAATATAGAAGCACTTCGTAAATATTACCCGTAGCCAAACTAGAAGAGTAGTTTTACTTTCTGCAAAGTAGAAGTAGAAGTTTCATTCCAAGCAACTTTACAATTCAAAATGTAATCGAGCTGCACTCTTTTTCCACTCACGGAAAACCCTTCACAGGGTGAGTGGTTTTTTAACGAGGCAGTCTTTTAGTAAATCTCATGGAATATAAATGAGAAAGTAGTTTCCTCAGAGATATGTCTCCACATTGAAGTACAAAATACCGAAGAGTATATCCAACATATACTCCCATATCGGCATAAATTTTGTAAAACTAAGTTAGCATCAATATTTTATTAAATCTAAAAAATGTTAACTTATCCAACTCAAATAAGTCCAAGCCAAATTTTTTGACTTCATTTCACTAAGGTGAAAATGTTGTCAGCTTCTAAGGAAGCGTACGCGTCCACTTCGAACGAAAAAGAAGGGACGACATTTCAAAATAGTCTAAGGCAAATTTTTCGACTTCATTTCACTAAGGTGAAAATGTTTTCAGCTTCTAAGGAAGCGTATGCGTCCACTTCACACGAAAAAGAAGGGACAACGTTTCAAAATTTGCTAAGGCAAATTTTTGAATTCATTTCACTAAGGTAAAATGTTTTCAGCTTCTAAGGAAGCGTATGTGTCCATTTCGCGCGAAAAAGAAGGGACGGCGTTTCAAAATTTGTTAAGGCAAATTTTTTGACTTCATTTCACTAAGGTGAAAATGTTTTCAGCTTCTAAGGAAGCGTACGCGTCCACTTCACGCGAAAAAGAAGGGACGGCGTTTCAAAATTTGCTAAGACAAATTTTTTGACTTTATTTCACTAAGGTGAAAATGTTTTCAGCTCCTAAGGAAGCGTACGCGTCCACTTTCACGAAAAAGAAGGGACGATATTTTAAAATTTGCTAAGGCAAATTTTTTGACTTCATTTCACTAAGATGAAAGTGTTTTCGGCTTCTAAGTGAAGCGTACGCGTCCACTTTGAACAAAAAGGAAGGTACTGCGTTTCAAAATTCGCTAAAGCAAAATTTTCAAACTTTTTCCACTAAAAAGAAAACATTTTCAGTCTCTAAGAGAAGTATACGTGTCCACTTCGCGTGAAAAAGAAGGAACGACATTTTAAAATTTAATAAATTCTTCAAACAGGTCTCGTCAGAGCAAAAATATTACCAGTCCTTAAGCGAAGCACAGACAACTATCCTCAAACAAAAAGCAGGATCTTTAAAGAAAGACGATAAAATTCAAATCGATTATGCAATGCTCATTTACAAGTGAAGGTAAACTCACACACTTCGCAGTACAACAAGATGTCTTGTAATACAACTTACCCAATTAAAAAAATGTGTTTACAAAATTAGTCATCTTGAGAACTAACTACTTCAGCAGCATCACCAAGTATGTCGCTCACAACTTCGTTAATAATCTCGTCTGCTTCACAGCGTAAATAGTCCTCACAAACATTCGTCGGTGAAGTACTTGACTCAGATGACTACAAGAAGAAGAAGTTAGAAAACAAGAGTCCAACCACAGAAGAAAAATAAACTTCACACGTCAAATTTTTACCTGTGCAAAGTCCGTGAAATCAAAAACTCGGCAATTGGGAGGCCTGATATTAAGGTATCGTTTATTCACATCTATAAAATATTTGTAAGATAGAATCACCAAAAAAAGTTTAAGTTTAAAATAATGAGAGAAAAACTTACGAGCAAGAAAATCATCGACATCATAACCATCATACTTTGCACGAAAATTATAGAACTCGCTAGGCTCGAAAACAAAGTTATCTTTACACATTAGCAGCGGGATAGCATCTTCGACATCCTGTACAGGCTCAGCATGAGGAACCTGCGCAGGATGGACAAATAGTCAAACAACTTCTAAGTACACATCTTATAAAGACAATAACTGTGAATCATTGTATCTTAAGACCCTCTCATCTCACAAAAGAAAAAACAACTAGAGCCTAAGGATGGCCGCCACTAACATTGCTAGATTCGGCACCGCCTTGACCTCTAGAATCGCCTCCCTCTTCGCGGCTTCCTCCACCTCTCTCCGAGCAGCCTCCGCCTCCTTTGCAATTTGCTGACATAAAAAAGAGAGAAAAGTTAGATATGAAACACAATAGAAAACAAAAAACAATTAAGTGTAAAATTTACCCTCTATAATTTCTCTCTAGCTTTATCAAAGCAATGGCCCGACCACCTGACCTCCAATACTACTCAAGATATTTGTTGCACAATACTTGTGTCGCCTTCGTCACATTGGTCAGTTCACCCACAGAAGGAAACTTGTAGTTGGCATCATAAAGTTGTGCAAACAAAGGATCCTGGCTCTGTCTCATCAAATGAAACAAAGCACGAGCAGAGTAATAAACCCCAATGTCAATCGTGGTCTTGGTAACTCGGGACAAATCTTCATACTGACGACAAAGCCAACTGAAGAAACTATCATGTTCACCAAGCTCCCAACACTTTTCCTCAGTACAAGCTCCAAACTTGTCATAACATTCAAAACAAAGCTCCCAGATTCGATTGCAATTGTCGAAGAAAGACTTGTCTTGCTCCCGCAACTTTTTTCAATACGCCTCATGCCTTCCTTTAACTTTTCATTCTCCTCCATAATCTTCTTGAGATCATCCTCTCTTTCTTCAACTCGAGCAAGAGCACTGATAAGTCTGCCCTCCAAAGCATTGTGAGCATCTACAGCATCAGCTCTTTCTTTTTCTTTCTCGGTAATTTGCTTCTTCAGATTTTCATTTTCAACTTGATAGTCACGTTCACAAAGAGCAAATTTTTTCTCCTTCTCTTCTAAACCCATTCGCAACCCTCTCATCAAGATAGAACCTTTGTACATCATAGACAAGCCAGCATCAGCAACTTTGAGCAAAGGCTTCTTTGATATCTCAAGCTCCGCATCCCGGACAGTGAAAGCCTCATCTATACACTTTGATAGCTGAACCTCAGAAGTGCAAGGCATCATGCGAAGTTTATCAGCCCCAACACCTATAAACTTGAAATAATCAAGACCTAAACTTTTCTCTTAGCAAAACTCTAAGCCCCGCTTTAGCGCATCAGAAACTTCCCCTCCATCAATAGCAGGGGCAACAGGAGTTGCAGGATCTTGCTGAACATTCTTCATCTTGCCAAAATCAACATTCTTCTGGGGAGAAGATGGTGCATGAGGAAATATAGTTTCTGCAAAAATAGAAATCAAGACTTAGCAAAAGAAGACAATTCAAGTAAAAAGGAAACACGAGGGCACAATACTCACCAGTAGAACTCGCTCTCCCAAACTGCAATCAACTTTCTGGCCAGTCTCAACATGAATAGTGGAGCTCAACAAGCGCACCAACCTTTCTTCATTAACCACATCATCAAAAACTTCGTCATCACTCTCCTCAAGATTAAGAGAATAAACTCTAGAGCTGCCAGCTTTTCTCGCCACATTCGGAATACCGACTTCGCCAACCCCAACTGTTGCAGGGTCTTCAAGCGAAGTAGTCTTCCCAGTGTCAACATTCTCATCATGAGATCCAACGACAGGAACCTTAGAGCCAAACTTTGGTGAAGTCGACCCAGTAGCTTTTTGAAAATCCCTAACTTGAGTCTCTCTCTCTCAAAGACCAAGTTAACTCCCACACCAACTTTGCCTAAACCATCGGCAGAAGCACCACGAGCTTGCAAACTCTATAAGTTTTTGTTAAGTGGAGTAAGTAATAGTGGAGCCAAACCACTAGAAGAGAAAGTCATACAAATTTTTCTCACCTCATCCTCAACATCTTGAGAGACAGGAAAACCGACATCATCACCATCACCATCACCTCTGACAGCCTCAACACCACATTCGTCACCAGCACTGACATCAGAAACAATATTCCCTTCAATATCTAAAGTCTGATCAAGAATAGCATCAAGTTCTTCACTATCAAGAAGAATAGCAGGACTATTATTCTTCTTGATCTTCTTCGCAACAACCTTAGTTGCACCTTCAGCAGCCTTACGCTTTCCTTTCGCCTGAGTAGCAGTTTCTCTCCTCCGGCCTTGCTTCTTTTCATGGCTGTAAGCAGGAGGAGGTTTCTCATGATATTCAACCTTAGCAACCTCGAAAACCCTGTTCAAGCGCTTATACTCCAAACCAATAATTTTATCTATATTATCCTTCTCGCTCTTCACATATTTACCAAGTAAATCATCTTCCCTATTTTCGACAGACTTCACAAATTATTCATCCAAAGCAAATGTCCTCGGGCGACAAAAATCATTGTTAGAAAACTTGTATTGACGCCACAAATCTGCTTAGGATAGAAGCGCGAGAAGGTCCATCCTTTCTTCAATGGCCAAATTCTAGCTGCAGCATACCCTTCAACAATATCACGGGCGCATTGCAGCAAAGCTGTAGCCTTGAAGGCCTTCACTGTACTCTTGGAAATCATAGTAGGAGGAAAGGAAAGAGTACACACAAATCTTTCAATAACCATTTTTGCAGCCAAAGGATACTTTTTCACCATCCTCTTTGTAACAAGATCCCTTTCTTCAACCATTGGCACCTTATGATAAAACCAGTACCTGGACCAGTCACCAACTCCCCACTTATTCTTTGTGGCAGGAGAAATCTGAGCAAAACTGCAGCAAGCAAAATGCTTAGTAATCAAGCGCCCATCAAGCATAAATGTCTTATACTGAGTGTGCATCTCAAACAGCTCGCAAAAAGCAACAATATTGTCATTGGCTTCTAAAGATCTCATAGCCCAAATGAATTGTGACAACCTAACCACTCCGTTAGGTGTCAAATGATGCATCTGTATGTTGAAGGACTTTAACACATCTTCAAGAAAATCTCGGCATGGAAACCGAAGCCCAGCAGTAAAAAGGTCACGATAAACAATACATTCATCAGGATGAGGTTGAGGATTAGTTTCATTAGCATCGGGAATCCTGATGAGGTCACGATCAAGAATTCACAGCCGTACCATTTCATCAAGGCAGCTCTTATCAAACAGACTTCTGTCGAAGGTCAACGTATAACCCTCGTCATCCCTAACTAAATCCTCAACCGAAGCATCAATATTTTCCAAGTTTTCATCATCTGAATCCAGATGAGACTTATCTTCATCAACTTTGTCACTCTCCTGGGACCGAATCCGATCTTGCAAATCTTCAGAAGACATCTCAAATGAAGCAAACAAACTCCACTAGTGCAGCCAGAGGAAAACAAGCCCAAAACACCAAATGTTAAGAAAAACTATCTCAAATTTTTTAACTCAAGAAAAATTTTGGCAAAGCTTCCCCTCCTCTGAAAACGACAGTTCCAGGGGGAGGCATCGCTATTTATAGATGGGTCCAGTCAAACAGTCAAAGCTAGCCGTTGGATTCAAAATTCAAACAGGCCAACTCCAAAGTTTGGACGGTGTTTACCAAGCAAAGTTTATTCAAACTTCGCGGGATTCAGACCTTTGGAGTAGGCCTTCGCCCGCGAGGGGCTGCTGTTGGGGAACAACTTTGACATGAAAACCTCTCGTCCAAACTTTGGAGTACAATATAGATATCTGATTGAATATCATGAGATAAACATAGTGAAGGTGATTTAATGACTTCGTTCGATTCTCTTCGAGCTTCACTTCTCGATTTCCATTTTTCAGGTTACGGGTTGAAAAGCGGCTTTGCTAGGAACTTGGCCTTCGCTCAACAATCAGCGAAGTCAATATTTCAAATTTGACTTCACGCTACAGCTAGCGAAGTCAACATTTCAACTTCGCTCGGATAATGATCATAACCTTTTGCTGTCCGAAAAGGGTGAAGATGAAGGGCGAAGTGTGTTCCACCACTTCGCCAATTGATTTCCTAGCTGGTTGCCAG
>JALGXP010000166.1:37419-63809 GCA_023333625.1 Bothriochloa decipiens | reverse complement strand
CTCCTGACTGTCGTTAGTCTGATGCAGTAGCCTGTAGGGTAGGGGGGGTTCGCAACGCAGGTGCAGTGCTGCAGTGCGGGCTCGTTCCTGAACTCGCGTTGCGTGCATGTTGAGCTTTGTCTCGACGGCATTCGGAAAACAGACAGACAAAGCGGCCCAATGGCCAATGCGGAAAAGTACGTACGTCGCACGGAGTACTATACAGTGCACCGACTTGGCACATACTACGAGTAATACGGAGTACAGTAGCATACTCGTTGCTCGTAGAGTCATATACCCAGCAAACTGCTGTGCCGACAACATTAACAGCAGGCTACGGCCTCCGTTTCGGAAAAAAAAAAAAAGTCCGGTCAAAATGAAAGTGATTACATTTATAACACAAATATTAACATACTCCCTCCATCCTATAAAAATTAAATATTTTTAAGTTTGCAAATATATAAGAAAATATCAATATCAATGGCACAGATTAGTATTGTCAAATGGATCGTTGAATATATATGCATAGCAAACTTATTGGATACTATATAACGATTGGTGTTTTTTTTTCACAAATTTAATTAAAGATAAAAAAGTTTGATCAGCGCGAAATCTCAATAGAAAGTTTCATGTTTCGCAGTCTCTGTTCAGTGGAGCGATCTTAATTGTGCTAGCACACACGGATCGATCATTCACTGGATCCCTGCTTCGTTTGTCTCATCTGTGCAGTACATTGTACGTGGTCGAGTCGGTGCTGCACGGACAGAACGGTATACGCGCGCGGTGTATCCATACACATCTCTGGCGTCCTTGCGTGGCGACTCTTTATCGGGGTTTGGTTAGCAATAGCATCTCGCTCATCGATCAACCGTACGCACTTACTCGCGTATTAATCACAAATATAATGATTGATCCAACCGTGTGTCATGGATGAAATGACATACAAATGCAGGCATGTATCCGCTGCACTTTAGCAGTAGTAGTATTCTGCCTTGACACCTGAACTACCGGGTTTGATTCTCCCGGGACGCTTCACGCTCCTGTCCCTCCCTTGTCCACCAGCTGGAGCACTCACACACCTTCATGCTGGACTGGTTCATGCAATCATGCTAGCTACAGCCACGTCGGTTGCTGCTCGATCAAGTGCCGGCAATAAAACTAGTAGGGGATGGAAGCGGCCGGAGACGAGCTGAGTAACATCCAAAGCTGACGACGCTCGCGTCCACTGCCTGCAGTTGCATGGGAAAGTTAAAAGCGGGTGTTGTGGATCAGAGCTTCGTTTTTGTCTGGTTCACTTGACGTCATCTCGGTGGACTGATCAGTCATCATCACTCATCAGTGGGTGGTGGGGAGGAGATTAACTACCGCTCTTTTCTTTAATTTTGTCCCCGGCCGGCCTTGGAATTATTAGGATAAATAAATACTACTATCCCATCGGGGACAAATTAATCCTCTGCACTTCTGCAGTACAGAGTACAGTGACTAGTCTACGTGTGGACTGATGTGCAGTGTCAGACGGTAAACAACGAGTTGATACACGTTTCGTGCAGATTTAAGATGAGAAGAGATGATAGGACCTAAACAAATCTTTTCTTAATATAAAATGGTGGAATTATAAAGTGGACCCAAGGGTAGGTGGCACTGCAGTTATCAAAGGACAACCAGCTAGGGGGCATCATCTTTTATAGTGACTATCTAGTTTAAGATTAAAAGTACAAGCGTGCCCCCAAAGGGAGTATCGAAACCCTAGATACTGAATCTATTACACGTGGGTCTCCTAAGGGCAAGCTGGTCCATCACTTTATTGCTACGACACATGGGTCGAGGCCCATCACGGCCCTTGTGAGGCCCATTATGTCCGCTTCTTGACGACGAGCCTCAGCTCGGCCCATGACACTATCTTGACATCGCTATCTTGGGATGTCGCCATCTCCGCGCAGGGCCTCCGCGGGAGTCGAGGGCTTGGTTGATAGACCTCCGCGAGCATGGGAAACGTCGCCGCCGGACCTCCGTCCCTGATCGACTCCATGGTCCCCCGAGGTACCTCCTTGGCGGAGGTCCTACCTCCAGGGGATCCTCTGGATCCTACAGGCACAAATATGAAAAGAATACTGGATTTGTTGGTTAGACTCCAAATCGGAGGTAATAAGCCTCTCTGGACCTAGGGCACGTCCCCAAAATTCCCCCTTGAGGGTTAGGTCCAGCGGAGGCGGGTCTAGCCATCAACACGCTCCTGGCCGCGGAGGCTGTGCTTACCTCCGATCCCCCTGGCCCGTTGAACGTTGGACCGGAGGCTTTGCGTTTTTACCGTTACCCGGTTTTAATCTTAGGCGTTGATTTTGAGCCGGTTCATCTGCTGTCATTCAATTCGTGGATCGTCGTGACCGTTGGGTTGAGAAGTCGAGGCGCCACTTCGCTGCCTATATAAGGGGGGTGGGCGGTGAAAACGACCCGTACTCCCCTTCGCTCGCCACCGCGTAGTTTGTTCTGCTACTTGCTGTCTCCGCTCTACTTTTGTCTTGGCATCCTGCCGCCGTGGCACCTAAACGCCCCTGTTGCGCGCGTCGTCGTCCATTCTCTGGCCCTTATTCCCGTTTCCAGGGTGTCAAAATCGGAGGCTTCATAGATCTTTTCGAGAAGTGCATGCTGGCTGTCGCGGAGGCTAAGGATCTTGAAGAGTCCCTGTCGGACGTCGAAGCTTCCCCGGGTGAGTTGATGGCTCCGAAGGTTGCTACGGCTACTGCGGAGGTATCCTACGACTTTGGTCGTAGTCGAATGACGCAGAGCATGATTGCGGAGCTTGAGGGCAAAGGCTTTTTCCCTGCTGGTTCTGGGCGACCTCCGCGTGGAGAGACCGTGCCAAAGCCTGAGAAGAATGAGGCCGTCGTCTTTCTAGATTTCTTTACCTGCGGCCTGCGCTTCCCTTCGACCAACTTCCTTCGGTATGTTCTTGAATGGTTCGAGGTTCAACTCCATCACATGACTCCCCATGATTTCTTGAACATGAGCAAGTTTCTCTGGGCCGTTGAGTCTTATGGAGGTGGGCTTAGTATGAATACCTTCATGGAGTATTATGAGCTACAGAAGCAACCACGCTATGTTGGCACTAAGATAGCTTAGTTTGCATCATGTAGTTTTATGGCTAAGAGGAAGCCGAGCAAGGGTAAGGAAAAAATTGCAATCTCTTGGTGTCAAAGGGGAAAGTATGAGCCTGCTGATTGGTTAGATTTCTGGTTTTATGTCCGGACCGCTAGTGTTACTCGCCCTGACGAAGATGGTAGGAGCATTACTCGGTTTCCTTTCGCTTCCGTGATGACTCGGATGAATCCTATGACTAGTGTAAAGCCTGGTTCCGTTGACTCTGATAAGCGGAGGTCTTGCACGAAGGCTTTCAGCGCGGCCTGTCGTTATTCTGGTGTTAGAGATCTTGTTGAGGAGATGATAGCCTCCGATTACTGGCCCCTGCTTGGTGGTTCGGGGCAGAAAAAATTTACCATAGAGAAACTAGATCTACCCGTGTTTGGAGTTGCTGGTGGTATCCCTTGCCCACATTTTGGGCTTCGTCTTCCGGAGGGACAGAGCGAGGAGGAGTTTGTCCGCTTGACCGAGGAAAAGGCTGTTGAGATTCTCAGGGAGGTTTCTGAGAGAGAGGATCTTGCCCGGAGGTCGGAGGCTGGTACCATGCCCCGTCTTAACATGGTTTTTGAGGAGCTTGGCATTCACTACACTGAGCGTGAGCTCCCTGAGAAGTTGAAGAAGAAAAACGAGAAGAAAGAATTTACTGCCACCGGCACTGCTACGAAGGCCGCCGAGGGAAAGAAAAGAAAGGCTGGCGCTTTGATGCGCGAAGGCTCGAAGAAACATAAAGAGGCCTCCACTGAACCTGCGGAGATGGAGGATGTTTTTGAAGATTTTTATGATGAAGAAGGAAACATCATCGCTAATCCAGAGGTGGAGACTAGGCTTCTAACAGAAGCTGGCACTTTAGCGTTGCCTGGTTCCGAGGTCCTGTCTTGGCGGTCTCCATTGCCTGCTGCTTCCCCGGAGGTGTCCCATGCTTTGACAATTGACACCTCCGATTCACCTTCGGTTTGGCCTGTCTTGCCGTCTGCTGGTACCCTGCCTCGGCATGTTGAAACGACGCCCCCTGAGCTTTCTGTGAAGCCATTTGTCAGTGTGTATCTCGACGCCAGTTCTGATGAGGATGAATGAGAGGAGGCTGGTGTTACGGCTCATCGTGCTGAAAAGCCAGCGGAGACTGCCCAACTTGGAGAGGAGGATACTGTGGTCCACGAGGATGCCTACATCTTGAGTCAAGGTAACGTTCTTACTCAGAGTATGACCTATGTGGATTTTCTGACCTTGAAGGTTTCTTGTGGTTATGCCTCTGATGGGGAAGTTTCCTTGTTCGGTGAGCATAATGTTTTTTGAGATTTTATATTTTCTTGTTCCCTTGTGTGACTTATGTTTATGTTTTTTTTGTGTATCTGTTTTCAGATAGCCTTAATGCTGAGGCTGCTCAGACTGCCCCTCCGCCGCTCCAGCGCCTCGTGCACCATTTCCCGGAGGGGCTGTTACTGAGACGGTGCCTAAGGCTCCGCAACCTCCGGTGGACTTCATTGGCTCCGGGTCTTTCCCGTCCAGCAGCTGTCCCGATGAGGGCATAAGTGCTCTCCATGGCTGGGCTCAAGGTATTGACCAGCTGACTGATGCTATGGGTGGAGGCATGTACCAGCGTCTGGCTAGGCTGCCGTTTCAAACCTTGATGAATGCCAACATTAATCATCATGTTATTGTGAGTTTGGTTTCATTTTCTCCGCTCTTAACTATATATATATATTATTTTTTTACCTTCTCTTTCTCGTGTATTTGATTTTGGCATTGCTTTGTTGCTATCTCTAGAGCGCCGCCTTGTCCATGGCCGTTGAGACCAGTAGTGGTGCTGAACTGGTTAAAAAGGATGACGCTATCATGGTTTTGAAGGCGAAGATTGAGTCTCAGACCCACGAGAAGGAACGAATGGCTCAAAAGGACTCCGGTTTGGAGAAGCAGCTATCAGCTCTTGGGGTTCAATCTGATGACTTGAAGAAGTCTCTTACTGCTGCCAAAGAAGCGGAGGCCACCACCAATCAGCGGGCGGACAAAGCCGCTGAGATTTCAAATCTCCTGCGCCAGGAAATGGATGCTGAACGGCACTTGACGGCGGCTCTTAAGGCTAAAGTTGAAGAACTTGAGAAGGAACTGACTGCCACCAGGTCGATCAGGCTAGAAGTGGTTGAATCCTACCTCTCCGCTGTCCGGGCTTTTGGTGGTGTGGCAACTCTAGTTAATCCTGAGTCTTCTACCTCCGGGTTCTTTTCCTAGATCAAGGCGAATCTCAACAAGCTTAATGAGTTTATGACCGGAGTCTCCGATTTTAGTGCAAAGACCTCTGCCACCTGTCTATGCAAGCTCTTTGTGTCTAAGGACATTGTTCAAATTTTGAATTTCGATTGTCCTGAGGTAGAAGATCCTGCTGAACTTAGCAGAATGGATCAGTTTGTTAAGACTACCATGCGTAGCTTCATGGAGAAGTTCTGGTCCAAGTTTGGCTGGTCGGAGACCGTTACCATGGCTAATGTTACTCGTGAAACGGTATGCATGGTTATCTTTTACTGTCTTATTTGTTGTAAGAGTCATTTTGGTGATTTTCTTCTCTTATTTTCTGTCTTTTTCAGCAACTGAAGTATGGCAGGCGCAGCGGTCACGGCCCGACTTCTTCTAGCGGCACATCTACACGCACCCGGGGATCTGCCGACGCTGGTGCCTCTGGTTCTCAAGTTCTTCCTGCAAGTGCTGGGACTGATTCTATGATGGAGCAAGTGGTGGCATCTCCGGGGGCTCGGACGGGGCTTCTGAACTTGACCACTGAAGAGGAGGTGTAAAAATTCATCTTGATTTGTGGTTGTGTATATTTTGTCTTTTGCTGACCTAGTGCCGGCGCGCACGTGTAAGGAACAATTTAAGTTACTCTTGGTTTTGTAAATTATTAATGGCCGACTCGTCCTGCGTAGATCTGCAGTTTGGGGCCTGTGCAGGAGGTCGAGCCTATTACCTTTATGCACGATGATGTTTACGTTAGCGGAGAGCTATGGGATTATTGGAAGTCAGCATTTCCTAGGCGCACGGTGGATGACATGTTTGATTTTGTTCTCAGTGACTTAGATGATAAGCGCTCAAGCTTTACTCGTTCTCTTGCATGGCGTGGTCCAACTGGACCATTGTAATTATTCTTGCTTGCGTGAAGGCTGAGTGTTGCTATGGAATTGTCATTTGTGAGCTTCCCTCCGCTATGCTGCGGAGGTCTGTTTGAATTAGTCAGAGGCCTTCGTGCCAGATTGCAATTGTGGCCTCCAGAAGTGATTTCTGCTTTCCTCCTCGGAGGTTGTAACCACTTTGAAGCACATTTATGTACTAATAATTTTACTTTATTGTTAACATAAGTTGGGTATTACAATCGTTGTTTCTCTTTGACCAGTGTTTGTGTCGATTTTGCTGCGTATTACCTTTTTATTGCTGTGTTCGACTTTGTGGTCTTCAGCTATGCCTCCGCGCGTCCTGATACTTGATCTACGGAGGTGAGCCGCGGTTGATCTTAGCGGAGACGGGGGGACGTTACGAGTTCTTATTCGGTATCCCCCCTTGTCTCCGCTCAGGCGATGATCCTGATTAGCTTGCGCTGTCGGCTAACTTCTTTGGCATTATCCCGGAAACCCTCGTTGTCTCCGGGATGTTTCTTTTGCCAACCCCCTTACAAATTCTTGCGTGGTATCTTATAATTTTTGTTCGTCCGTATGCACACATCTGCCTCCATCTCCCTTAATCGGATTTTGGCTACGGGAGTTGCTTGTGGTTGGCCCTTTCCTAATGCTTAGGCGTGCAGCCTTAAGCTCTACCTCTTTTATAGTACCCCTTGTGTACTTTGCGTATCTTTGCTATTTATTGTCTTTGATTTTGTCCATTGCTTGCTGAGGCAAGATGACACAGGTACTAGTTTTGTGCTTGTTTCCTTTAATGATAGATAGTTGCAGCTGGTTTAATGATGCTTTGGAGGTCCTTATAAAAAGATCTATTCCCCCTTGGTCATTTAGGCTGCTTTGTTGTGTACATTATACTAATGATGCTCCCTAGGAGCTGTTTTGTGTTGGTACTGTGTAAGGACACGTAATGGAATAGCCACATCAGTGAACCTGTTGCCGACGGTTAAAGATGGTGATGCTTCTATTTGTTAATGATACTCTACCTATATTGCCTTTGTATCCTTGGAGATGGCGGCCGGCTGTGATCTTATTTAGTGTGGTTGATGTAAGGATTTTGAATGCGGTGGTTGCTTGCCGATGGAAGGTGCAAAGTGGTGTGCTGACAGATGATTGTGGAGTTTGTCATGTACAAGCTAGCGTTGGAGGTTCACCTTCTTCTCTTCGTACCGAGTGTCTGTTGGACTCGATTCAACTGGCTGGGTTTCTGGAGGCACATGGTGGTATGCAGTCGGGAAGCGATAGGAGGTATTCCGTGACTGATCAGGGCTTGCCTCCACCAGCTCCTGTTTTTTAGGGAGCCTTAGCTTGCTTACTTTCAGATGTACCTCTGGAGGCTGTACTCTTTGCTCTTTTGTAGGCTAAAGTGCTGGCAACTTTTGGGCCACTTCCATGTCTTGTGGTGGTAGGTTAACTGGGTGGAGTGGCTAGATATCTTGACCCAGAGGTTGTGTGTTCTGGTCTAGCAGTTAGGTGCATGCGCTTTGCACATTGTTCCTGTTATGAGCAAGGCGCAATGAGTCTTATCGGTTGTAAGCATAAAGTTGAATAATAAATGATTTGGCTTTATGTATTATCTCCGCTTCGGAGTGTTTGTATTGCTGAACTTAATTCTTTGTGGTTATATTGCCTTCGCTTTGGAAGGTGTATGATACGGAGGTTGCTTGACTTCATGAACTCGTACCTAAGTGTGTGTGTTACCTCCGCTTGTTTTAATATTGTACTTCGGAGGTCACGTCTGGTGAGTGTGATGTTACTCTCTTTTTAGAGCTACCGGTGCCTGAGTTGGTTCACAGGTCTTTTCCCGGTTTCCTTCGCAACTTATGGTTGCGATTGCCTGCCTCGATGCCTGATATGATAGGGCTTTTTGAGGGCTTTTGGCGTTTCACGGAGGTTGCTTCATGCCTTCTCATTTTTCTTAATGGTGGCATGAAGTGACCTTGTAAATCATGAATAGTTGTCAAATATTGCAGCCGCGGTGTTGGCTGCTTTCGACTGTTTCGGGTATTTTTTTGGGGTTCTCTTTATACATTCAGAGGTTAATTACATGCGGTCTTGCCTCATTAAAAACCTCACCTTCGATTTGGAACCCCTTTTGTGAGGAAAAGAGTTCAAGCCATTTTTGCAGAAAAAGTAAATTGTAGGAATTTAAATCTACGGACCTCCGCTTATAATACTACGAAGTCCTTACATTCTTTGTGTAGTATTTCCTAAGGCTATCAATATTCCAGGAGTGAGTTGACGTTCTTCCTTCTGCATCTTGTAGATAGAATGACCCTTTTCTTTCGCCTTGCTTAGCTATGAATGGTCCTTCCCATTTTGGCTGTAGTTTCCCTATGTTTTAAACGTTTGGCCTTCGCCTTATTACCCAGTCACCATCTTTAATGTTTTTAGTGACGACTTTTTCATCCCTCCATTTTCTGGTTTGGTCTTGGTATTTCTCGATGTTGTCAATTGCCTCTAGCATGTATGCTTCGGTCATATCTTTGGTGTACTCTTCATCTTTTGTGAGGTTCTGTTTTATTACGCGAAGGCTCTGGTATTTGATCTCCTCTGACATCATTGCTTCTTCTCCATACAGTAGCTTAAGTGGAGTGAACCCAGTGGCTCTTGATACATTTGTGTTGTGAGACCATACCACCTTTGGCAGCTCTTCCACCCATTTGCCCTTTTTGTGATCCAGCAATGTCTTGGAGATTGCTGAGAATATGATTCTATTTGACCTTTCCACTGCTCCATTACTTTCTGGGTGATAGACTGATGCGAAGGCTATTTGTGTGCTGATGCTCTTGCAGAATTCTTTGAACTTATCTAAATCGAATTGTTTTCCATTGTCGACTGTGAGTGTCCTTGGAACCCCGAATCTGCAAATTATGTTTTGCCAGAAGAATTTTTTGACTGTTTCGGAGGTGATTGTTGCAAGTGGTTTGGCTTCTATCCATCTTGTGAAGTATTCTACTACCACTACTGCATATTTGCTTCCGCCCTGAGCCGGGGGTAATGGGCCTACGAGATCCATTCCGCATCGCTGAAGCGGCCAGACCAGAAGTATTAGCTGTGATTGTCCTCCCGGAGACGCTTGGTGTGGTGCAAAACTCTGGCATGCTTTGCAAGTTGTTACAATTTGCAATGCATCCTTGATATGTGTTGGCCAGTAAAATCCTTACCTGATTGCCTTTGCTGAAAGTGCTCTGGGGCCAATGTGCGATCCACACATTCCTGAGTGAATATCTTGTAAGAGGTCTTTGCCTTCTGACGCAGTGATGCACTTAAGCAATGGTTGGACTATGCCTTTCTTGTATAGGACTCCATCTATTATTGTGTAATTCCTTACTTGTACGGCCAGTCTTGTTGCACTTGTTTCATCTGATGTCACATGGAGTCCATTGATATGATCAATTATTGCTTTCCTCCAATCCTCTGCGTTTACTAGGAGTACCTCCGCAAATGCCTTAGATGTTTTTACAGTAGCTGGCGATGTCAATTCTTGAAAGAAGGTTCCTTTGGGTACCTCCATTTGATTTGATGCTACTTTGGCTAACTCATCTGCCTCCGTGTTGTCCCCCCTTAGGATGTGCTTTAGGGTAAAATCCTAGAATCTTTTTTCCAGAAACCTGATTACTTCTAGGTATGAGGCTAACTCTCGGTTTCTGGCAACATAGTCTTTTTCTACTTGTCCTGTTACTATCTGCGAATCGGTTCTGACCATGATGTATTTTGCACCAAGTGCGTTGGCCTTGCTGAGCCCCAGGATTACTCCTTCGTACTCAGCTATGTTGTTGGTTGCTTTGAAGCATAGTCTTGCTGCGTATTTTGTTTTGATGCCCAATGGTGATATTAGCACTGCGGAGGCTCCTGCACCTTGGATGCCCCATGCGCCTTCTGTGTATAGTGTCCATATTGAAGCCTCCGCTTTGTCTTCCGCGTGCTGCGGAGATGTCTATTCCGCCAAAAAGTTTGTGAATGCTTGAGACTTGACTACTGTTCTTGAGATGAACTTGATGCTAAACTGAGATATTTCTGTTGCCCATTTATCGATTTTCCCTGATGCCTCTTTGTTGCCTAGGATGTCGGCGAGCGGTTGTGCTGTTCGGACTAGGATCTCATGTTCTTGAAAATAGTGCTTAAGCTTCCTTGATGTTGTGACTATTGTGTATGCTTTTTTTTCGACCTCCGAATAGTTTAGTTTTGCCCCCTGCAGCACTTTCGATACATAGTATATTGGGTGCTGTACGCTTTTGTTGTCAACTTCCTTTTCTTGCACTAGCACTGCGCCGATTGCTCCTGCGGAGGCTGCAACATATAGTAACAAGGTTGCCTCCGCATCTGGCACTATGACCATAAGATCCTTTGTCACGTGTTTTTGAGTTGCTGGAATGCGTCCAACTGCTCTTTGCCCCATTCAAATTTGTCCGAGGCCTTGAGTGTTCTGAAAAATGGTAGACTTTGTTCTGCTGATTTTGAGATGAATCTATTGAGTGCAGCTATTCTGCCTGTCAGTCGCTGTACTTCCTTCTTATTTTCTAGTTCTCTCATTATTAACACTGTTTTTGTTTTATCTGGGTTTGCTTTTAGCCCTTCTGGACCAACAATGTAATCGGGCATCTTTCCCTTGCTTACTCCAAAAATACATTTTTCTGGGTTCAGCTTTAACCCTGCTTCTCTGAGATTGGCGAATGTTTCCCTAAGGTCGTCCAAGTGATCTCAAGTTTGTTTGTTGACCACTGCTAAGTCATCGACATAGGCTATAATGTTTCTCCAAAGTTGAGCTCGCAATACAATCTGAATCATTCTTGAGAATGTTGATCCTGCGTTTTTGAGACCTTCTGGCATCCTAACAAAACAATAGGTGCCGAAGGGGGTCGTGAAGCTTGTTTTCTCTTCATCCTCCTTTCTTAGCCATATCTGGTGGTAACCTGAGAAACAATCTAACAGAGAGAAGCGCTTGCATCCTGCTGCCTTCTCAACCGATGCATCTATCCTGGGTAATGGGAAACGATCTTTTTTACAGGCCTTGTTGAGATCTGTGAAGTCTATGCACATTCTTATTTTACCATTCTTTTTTGGCACTAAGACAACATTTGCTAGCCAGTCTGAGTACTTGACTTCTCTGATGACCTTGGCATCTAATAATCTTTGCACCTCCGCTTTTGCCATAATTATGCGTTCTTCAGACATCTTTCTCTGTTTTTGCTTCCTAGGTTTGACATTTGGGTTGAGGTCGAGGATGTGTTCAATCATATCCCAACTGATTCCTTGCAGATCTGATGTTGACCATGCAAATACGTCCTTGTTCTTTGTTAGCAGTTCTAAAAAGTCTTTTCTCTCTACCTCTGATAGGTTGGCGTCTATGGTCACTTTCCTGTTAGGGACTGCTTCTTCCAATGGTAATGTTATTGTGTCCTCTTGATCTGCCATGTTGGTGTTTCCCGCAGGCATGTCCGGAGGCTCCTCTGCTGCTATGGTGTTGATGTTTCTATGTGCTTTGTAGATTGCTTTCTCTATGTTTCTTGCTTCTTTTTGACTGCCTCGCACTGTAATGATCCCGTGCAATGCTGGCATTTTCATGCAGAGGTATCCCATGTGTATTGCCACATTAAACTTGTTTGTAAATCCTCTTTCTAGTATTGCGTTGTATTGGTAGTAGATGTCTACCACATCAAATGTGATGTACTCTATCCTGGCACAGTCTCCGTCTTTGAATGACACTGGTAATGATATCTTGCCTAGTGCATTGATCTTTTTCCCACCAAATCCAATTAGCGGAGTATCTGGCGGTTGTAGCTGGCTTCTACTGAGTTTCATTTGATCAAAGACATTTGCAAAAATGATGTCTGCTGAGCTCCCGGAGTCTATGAGTATTCTGCTTATCTCCCATACCGCTATGTTTGGCTTTATGACCATAGCATCCACGTGCGGGTAGCTTTCTACTTGGAGATCTTGCTCTGCGAATTCTATTGGCATCTTGGACCATTCTGTTGATTTGTATGATCCTTGAACTACTACATTGTTTACCGTACGGAGGTGATCCTTTTTCTACTTCTTGGTTTTGAATTTCAGGGCTGAGCCTTCAGCGATAGGTAGTATCATGCCAATTGTTGGTAGTGCCGAGTGCGGATTTAACTGGTTTTCTGTCGGAGGCTCTGCCTTCGGGGCTGCTAATGGGGTTAAAGCATACTGCGGAGGTGCTGGTAATGCTTCATACTTGTTGGGAATATGCCCTAGAGCTAATCATGTAGATGATGATATTCGATTGTATCCATGATTAATAAAGTGTTCATTGAATATCCATTATAGACAACTTGTATTGATTGGCGATTATGTGAATTGTTTGTGGAACTCAATTACTTGAATGGTTATTCTAAAGTTGTCCCAGGTCGGCGTTCTTGTGAGAACACACTTGAATATTAGACCAGCACATGTATTAGTTGATGGCTATGTTTCACAAGTCATGGACATGGAGATGTCAAACTAATAATGTGGGCACATGTAAGACATGTAGGCTGGACTGACCCGACATGAGAAAGTCTCTATTCATGTCATGTACGTTATGTCCTTAGACCTAAGATTGTGGTATATACTCAAGATGTGAAACGGCCTACTTAGAGACTATCAAACGCTGCTCCGTAACTGGGTAGTTATAAAGGTGATCTTTGGGTGGTCGGGAAGCATGCTTTGAGACATAGACAATCAAGATGGAATTTACCCCTCTCTACATGAGAGAGATATCACTGGATCACTCAAGTGATTGGATCAACAAATGCATGGCCGTGCTTGGGTTAAGTGTTAACCCACGAGTTGAATCATATATCGAGTGGCAAAGGGAATAACTTGTATGTAGTCGTAGTGGTTCGTCTGATATGATCTTTGCGTATGCATAGGAGTTGTCACTCCTTGCTAGAGGCCATTGTCAACTATTGGGCGAGTAGGAGTACTCGGCCCATGTCAATGTGTGCGTGAACCCATAGGGTCGCACGCTTAAGGGGCTGAAAGCCTAATTCGGGTTGGACCCGAATTAGACATGTCTTAGGGTTACTAATGGGCTTCCAACTCGTGAGTTCATTGGGGACGCCTATATAAGCAAGGGGTAGGGCGCGGCCAAAGAACACATACCTTTGGCAGCCGCCGTCGCCCTCCCCACGCTCGGGTCTTCTACTCCTCGCGTACCTAGCAGCCCGGAGGCGCATCGCTTCTTCCCTGCATGTATGGGATTCCTCGGAGGTGCTGCATCTGGAGCACTGGGATGAACCGTGCGAGGGGATTGAGGTGACAGATGACCATGCAACTGCACTGCCTGCTACGACGTGTACGACTACATCGAGTCGTCTTCCGCTACACCTGCGCGTCTAGTGGTAATCCCGTAACCTGTAACTAGCAATACATCCTGGTTTATGAGGTCAAAAATTTTGTTTTCTGGCAAGCATAGCAACCTCATAACCCTACAGTAGTATCAGAGATGTTACTGCCTTGTTATAGGTTCGGTTTGTGCATATGGTGATATGCATGGTTGTAGATGAGTCTCTAACCTTGGTTCGTCATCCTGTCGTATTGGTCTTAAAACGATCTACTCGTACCGGTCGAAATTCTGCCATCTGAGTTAAGTGATTCATGTAAATCTAGTCATGGCGAGTTAGAGATCAATCAGATTGATCGAATTGAACCCTAGGTCAAGTTCCAAGCGCATATGATGCGCGGCGGTGGTAGATGGAATTTATTGTCGGGCGCCGGTTTGCCAAGAAAAGTGTTGTTCGATAAAACAGCCGTAATTTTTGAACCGTAACTCGGATTGAGACGAACTCTAAATGAAAATCGTAGAGAACAAAATTTTACATTCAGTTCTCTGCCGCTTCACCACATTGGGAGAAATTAGAATTACGAAATAAGGCGTGGAAAATAGAGTTTTCTGCATTGCAAGATTAGACGTCGGATTCGGATAACTCTGTTTTGCAGGTATTGATGACTGGTATAGCCCTTATGTGTATGTGATGCATGTACGTATTTAATTCATGGCTTGCATGTCATGAGTACAATATGGGCAGGAGCCACATACATATTGTCAAAACTAATGTAATGGACTGTGTGCCAATCTGTGATGATCTATCCGTGACTATGTAATTTCAATTTACTTGTGCTAGTAGTAGCTAGTATCGGTGGAATCATCACTGAAGGATGGCATACTCGAACCATGGAGATGGAGATCACCGTGATGCACAGATTGATGGAGATGGAGATCCCCAAAGGAATAACGGGCTATACCAAGTCATGTCTATGTTATGCCATTCTTACTATGTTCTACTTTCACATGCTATTATGTTTTTGTCTACATGAGTGCGGTAGTGAAGTAGAACGATCCCTCAGCAATGTTTAAGTTAAATGCTTCCCCAAACCTTGCACTGTCATAAGTCTTGTACAATCGGTGGTGGGTCTATGAAATTAGGGTGCCACTGGTTTTCCTCGACTAGGCAGGTTCGTATCGGATACTTACTGCAAGAAGGTTTAGTTACTTAAACAAGATCATCCTAACAGTTAGGGATCTTAGAGCATGGGTAGGTTGAGCGTAGCATAGAGATGCTGCCCAACAACAAGAGTCATATGTGATATGATTAGAAAAGTGTTGCTTACCGATCTACCATGTCTTCTAGCGGTGATGCTAAATCTCACAAGTTGACTTGTTAGTTGTGGGTCTTGAATCACTAAGTATCAATTGAGGGATATTGATTTTAGTGCGAGTAGATTTTATTTTGATATAATTTACTCTTTCATGGATACATTGTCTTAGTATTTTGCGTTACTTTTGTTGTAGATGGCCGCTCGCAATCAACCATTTTCTTTGCGTACAATTCTTGAGAAAGATAAGTTGAATAGAACAAATTACGCGAATTGGATCCGTAACCTGAGAATTGTTCTCAGGGCTGAGAAAAAGGAAGAAATTCTAGACACCCTATTACCAGATGAGCCTGATGAAAATGCAACTGTTGCCGAGAAAAACGCTTACAAGAAAGCATGTGATGCAGATCTTGAAGTGAGTTGCCTCATGCTTGCTTGTATGGAACCTGATCTGTAGATGTAGTTCGACAACAATCATTCAGCGAACGATATGATTGTGGCGCTTGAAGATATGTTCCAAACTCAAGTGCGAACTGAAAGGTTCAATGTCTCTAAGGTGCTTGCAGAAACCAAGCTAGCAGAGGGCGCAGCTGTTGGTCCACATGTAATCAAGATGGTTGGTTATACTCAGAGGTTGGAGAAGCTAGGCTTCCCAATTGGCCAAGAGTTGGCTACTGATTTCATTCTTACATCACTTTCGGCTAGCTATGGAAACTTCATCTCGAACTACCATATGCATGGAGCGGAGAGGGGCTTGAATGAACTGTGTGGCATGCTAAAAACAGCAGAGGCCGACATCAAGAAAGGTGCTGGCAGTAGCCAAGTGTTGGCGATCCAGAACCGACCTCATTTTAAGAGGAAGGGCAATTCTTGGAGGAAGAAGAAGGGCAAGGCTAAAGATGAGATCTCTAAGCCAAACCCATCTGCTGCCAAGGTTGGACCATATGCAAATTCAGATTGCTTTTATTGTAAGGGAAAAGGTCACTGGAAAAGGAACTGCAAGGAGTACTTGGCGTCCTTAGAGAAGGATGGCAGCGGTAAAGGTACTACTACTGCTTGTACTCTTGTTGTTCATGTTATAGATATTTTCTTCGCTAATTCTTATATCAATTCTTGGGTATTTGATACCGGATCGGTTGCTCATATTTGCAATACGATGCAGGGAATGATAAGAAGTAGAAGCGTGGAGAAAGGAGAAGTTTATTTCCGCGTGGGCAATAATGCAAGAGTTGCTGCATTGAACGTCGGGACGATGCAACTTCCCTTGCCGTCAGGATTTATTTTGGAATTAAATAATTGTTATTTTGTTCCTAGTTTAAGTCAAAATATTGTGTCACCTTCTGAAGGATGGTTATTCATTTGCGAGTAAAGACAATGGTTGTGTGATCTCAAAGAATGATGTGTTTGTGGCTTTTGCATCCATTGTGAATGGGTTATTTATTTTAAATCTTGATGATGCACATGTCTGTAATGTTAGTGCTAAACGGCCTCGGCTTAATGAGTTAAGTCCTACCTATATGTGGCATTGTCGTTTGGGTCATATAAGTAAGAATCGCATGAAGAGGCTCCTGATGATGGTCTTCTAACTTTATTTAATTTTGAATCATAGAAGACATGTGAAGCTTGCTTGCTAGGCAAGATGACCAAGGTGCCATTCAAAGGATTTCCTGAGAGGGCATCTGACATGTTAGAACTTGTACATACTGATGTATGTGGACCAATGAGCACGACAGCTAGAGGTGGATTTCAATACTTCATAACTTTTACTGATGACTTTAGTAGATATGGATATGTCTACCTAATGAAGAATAAGTCTAAAACATTTGAAAAGTTCAAAGAATTTCAGAATGAAGTAGAGAATCAATGTGGTAAGAAGATCAAGGCCTTGCGATCTGATCGTGGAGACGAATATCTAAGTCACGAGTTTAGCAATCATCTTAAGAGTTGTGGAATTGTTCCACAGCTTATGTCACCTGGAACGCCTTAGAGAAACGGCGTCTCTGAGCGACGTAATCAGACCTTGTTGGACATGGTTCGGTCTATGATAAGCCAGTTGGACCTACCTTTATCGTTTTGGGGATACGCTCTAGAAATAGCCGCTTTCACATTGAATAGGGTACCATCTAAGTCCGTAGTTAAGACACCATATGAGATGTGGACTGGTAAGAGTCCCAGTTTGTCTTTTCTGAAAATTTGGGGTTGTGAAGTTTATGTTAAACGACTTATATCAGATAAACTAACACCCAAATCGGACAAGTGCTTTTTCGTGGGATATCCGAAGGAAACTTTAGGGTATTATGTCTATAACCGGTCAGAGGGTAAAGTGTTTGTTACTCAAAACGGTATTTTCTTAGAGAAAGAGTTTCTCAAAAAAGAAAAGAATAGACAAAAGATGTATCTTGAAGAAGTTCAAGATGAGCCAGTAGGGACTGACTCTGCGAGTGATGTTAATGTAGCAGAGCAAGTTGAGACACCCGTGGCAATGGAGACAACCACGAAGATCAGCGAGACTTCACGCATTGCGTGGGGATTTGTTATTGTTAGACGATGACGAACTTGCGGATTATGCGGAAGCTATGATGGATCTAGATTCCGAGAAATGGTAAAGTGCCATGAGATCCGAGATAGATTCCATGGGAGACAATCAAGTCTGGAACTTGGTTGACCCGCCTGATGGGGTTAGACCCATAAAGTGCAAATGGATCTTTAAGAAGAAGAAGGATATGGACGGAAATGTTCACGTCTATAAAGTTTGACTTGTCAAAAAGGTTTTTGGCAAGTTCAAGGAGTTGACTACGACGAGACATTCTCACCGGTAGCGATGCTTAAATCTATTCGGATCATTCTAGCAATTGCTGCATATTTTGATTATGAGATATGGCAGATGGATGTTAAAACAGCCTTTCTAAATGGGTATTTAGAAGAGGACGTGTATATGATACAGCCCAAAGGTTTTGTTGATCCTAATAATTCTGGAAAGATATGCAAGCTTAAGAAATCTATTTATGGGTTAAAGCAAGCATCTCGGAGTTGGAATATTCGTTTTGATGAGGTAGTCAAAGGGTTTGGCTTCCGTCAGAATGAAGAAGAACCTTGTGTTTACCAGAAGGTAAGTGGGAGCGCTATTGTGTTTCTGATCTTGTATGTTGATGACATACTATTGATTGGAAATGATATTCCTATGTTACAGTCTGTAAAGACTTCACTGAATAATAGTTTTTCTATGAAGGATTTAGCATAAGCAGCATACATCTTGGGAATTAAGATCTATAGAGATAGCTCGAGAAGGATAATAGGATTAAGCCAAGACACGTACATTGACAAGGTGTTGAAACAGTTCAACATAGAACAGTCCAAGAAAGGGTTCTTGCCTATGTCACATGGTATGCGCTTTAGTGACAAGCAGTGTCCTTCATTAGATGCAGAGCGCAACCGCATGAGTAAGGTTTCATATGCTTCGGCCGTTGGTTCCATCATGTATGCCATGATATTTACTCGCCTAGATGTCTCATATGCTCTAAGTGTTGCGAGCAGGTACCAAGCTAATCCGGGTGAACCTCACTGGACGCTTGTTAACAACATCCTAAAGTACTTACGAAGGACTAAGAATGTGTTCCTAATCTATGGAGGTGAGGAGGAGCTCATTGTAAATGGTTAAACATATGCTAGCTTCCAAACCGACGGGGATGATTCACTATCTCAATCAAGTTTTGTGTTCATAATAAATGGTGGTGCAGTTAGCTAAAAAAGTTCCAAACAGAAGACGGTGTCTGATTCTACAGCAGAAGCCGAGTATATTGCTGCTTCTGGCGCTGCAAAGGAAGGTGTTTGGTTGAGGAGGTTTCTCATTGAGCTTGATGTGTGTCCGAATGTGTCGGGCCCATTGAATTTACATTGTGATAACAATGGGGCGATTGCATAGGCTAAACAGCCTAGGGATCACCAGAAGAACAAACATGTACTCCGAAAGTTTCATCTCATTCGAGAGTTTGTGAAACGAGAAGAGATCAAATTGCGCAAAATACATACGGATTTAAATGTAGCAGATCCTTTGACAAAGGCTCTTCCACAGCCTAAGCATGAGGCGCACATGAGGTCTATGGGGATTAGACATCTAAGAGATTAACTCTAGTGCAAGTGGGAGACTGTTGGGAATATGCCCTAGAGCTAATCATGTAGATGATGATATTCGATTGTATCCATGATTAATAAAGTATTCATTGAATATCTATTATAGACAACTTGTATTGATTGGCGATTATGTGAATTTTTTTGTGGAACTCAATTATTTAAATAGTTATTCTAAAGTTGTCCCTGGTCGACGTTCTTGTGAGAACACACTTGAATATTAGACCAGCACATGTATTAGTTGATGGCTATGTTTCACAAGTCATGGACATGGAGATGTCAAACTAATAATGTGGGCACATGTGAGATATGTAGGCTGGACTGACCCGATATGAGAAAGTCTCTATTCACGTCATGTACGTTATATCCTTAGACCTAAGATTGTGGTATGTACTCAAGATGTGAAATGGCCTACTTAGGGACTATCAAACGCTGCTTGTAACTGGGTAGTTATAAAGCTGATCTTCGGGTGGTCGGGAAGCATGCTTTGAGACATAGACAATCAAGATGGAATTTGCCCCTCTCTACGCAAGAGAGATATCACTGGATCACTCAAGTGATTGGATCAACAAATGCATGGCCGTGCTTGGGTTAAGTGTTAACCTATGAGTTGAATCATATATCGAGTGACAAAGAGAATAACTTGTATGTGGTCATAGTGGTTCGTCTGATATGATCTTTGCGTATGCTAGGAGTTGTCATGCCTTGCTAGAGGCCGCTATCAACTATTGGGCGAGTAGGAGTACTCGGCCCATGTCAATGTGTGCGTGAACCCATAGGGTCGCACGCTTAAGGGGCTGAAAGCCTAATTCGATTTGGACCCGAATTAAACATGGCTTAGGGTTACTAATGGGCTTCTAACTCGTGAGCTCATTGAGGATGCCTATATAATCAAGGGGTAGGGGCACGGCCAAAGAACACACGCCTTTGGTAGCCGTCATCGCGCTCCCCACGCTCGCGCCTTCTGCTCCTCGCGGACCTAGCAGTCCGGAGGCGCATCGCTTCTTCCCTGCACGTGTGGGATTCCTCAGAGGTGCTGCATCTGGAGCACTGGGATGAACCACGCGAGGGGATTGAGGTGACGGACGACCATGCAACTACACTGCCTACTGCGACGTATACAACTACATCGAGTCGTCTTCCGCTGCACCTGCGCGTCTAGTGGTAATCCCGTAACCTGTAACTAGCAGTACATCCTGGTTTATGAGGTTGAAAATTTTGTTTTCTGGCTAGCATAGCAACCTCATAACCCTACAATACTGCCTTTGGTGTGTCGCCGGAGGTGCCTGCATCTGTGTTGATTCAATAAGTGTTATGTGCGGAGGTCTTGGGTTGATGTAAGTTAGACCGTTTTCTGCTCTGTTCGAGGTGTAACCCTAGTGTTGCGTTGTTTGTTGATACGCTGGGCTCTAGGCTGGTAGTGATGCTGGATAGTACTGGTGGGCCAGGTTTTGCTATGGTAGTGATCCTAGACTATATCCTGGGAAACTTGGGTTGTATTGCTGATTTACCTCTCTGCTACTTTGCTGCTGGGGCTGCAGTTGTGATTGTTTACTTTTCATCCTGTCAAATGTCTCTTGGGCCTCTGGACAATCCCGTGTGACGTGCCCTTTGTCCTCTCCATGAAATAGGCAATATGGCTTCTTTGGTTTCTGGTTCTTGCTCCAGTTCTTGGACTTGTTGCTTTTGTTGTAGCCCTGCCCTCTTTGATTTCTCTGCTCATAATTGGCTTCATTTTTGTCCCGAGCATTCAGAGGCTGGCTAATCTATAAATTGAAAATTTATTTCTGCTGGTTCTGGTACTGTTGTCTTTGCTAGTTCCTGTTATCTCTTCTGTTGCTATTATTTGAAAATTGTTTACTTTGACTGTCCGCTTCTTCTAATCTTTTGTGGAGGTCATTGTCGGACCTGCGGTATTTTTCAAACTCCTCATGCAGCTGAGCCATTGTGGCTGGCTTCTTTCTTGCCAAGTGACTAGCGAATGGGCCGATCCTGAGTCCTTTGATTGCTACTTCTATGGCTACCCCGTCAGGGACGTCTGGTGCTTTAGCCCGGAGGTGTAGGAATCTCTGATAATAGTCTCTGAGGGGTTCGCCCTTGAGGTGCTTGTTGCTGAACAAGTCTGATGACGTTAGCGACTCACTCGTGTAAGCTTTGAAGTTTGTCAGTATCTGGTCTCGTAGGTTCTCAGATGAGTATACAGTGCTTGGCTTTAACATTGAGTACCATGCCAGTGCATCTCCTTCTGCTGCAATCATAAATGATTTAGCCATTACATGATCTTTGCCTCCTGCGGAGGCTACTGCAGCTTCAAAACTTATTATAAACTGTCTCGGATCTGAATTGCCATTGAATCTTGGCAGAGACACAGGTTTGTAACTTGGAGGCCATGGTGAGCTTTGCAGACCTTCGGACAGTGGTGACTTTGGGTCAAAGACTCTTGATGGTGTGGGTAGGCTTGGAATTATGGTGTGCGCAGCTTGCGCGTTTATAGCTAGGGGACAACTTGCTATGATTGGTTGAGCGGTCTCCGATGGACTTGCTGCCGGAGGTTGCATGCTCTGTATTTCTGCTTGCAGAATAGCCATTTGCTGCCTTATCTCTTCTGCTTGATGCGATGATTGTATTGTTCTTTGGGTGGTGGCTTGCTGCGCCCTTAACCTGTCTCTTTCGGCTTCCATGCGGTGCATCTCATCTCTCAGCCTGGCCAATTCGTCTTCTTGGTTCTGGGCTGGCGGATGCTGCTCGGACGGGTCCCCCTTTTGCGCGGCATTGTTGTTCTCGTCATCACCTCCGTCCTCTCGTGCGGAGGCGTAGGTGCTTCGAGTGTTTCTTCTTGGTCTCCCGCGAGCAGAGGGTTGTGGTACCTCCGCCTCGGCGGCAGTACGTCTCCTAACGGAGGCCTTTCTTCTGGGTGGCATCTGTAGGCGCTATCTTCGGCCAGACACAAACGGTGGGCGCCAACTGTTGGTATACGTTCCCTGCAGATTTAGGATGAGGAGAGATAATAGAACCTAAACAAACCTCTTCTTGATATAAAATGGTGGAATTACAAAGTGGGCCCAAGGGTAAGTGGCACTGCAGCTACCAAAGGACAACCACCTTTATTACACAGGGGCATCGCCTTTTATAGTGACTATCTATCTCAAGATTAAAAGTACAAGCGTGCCCCCAAAGGGAGTATCGAAACCATAGATACTGAATCTATTACACGTGGGCCTCCCAAGGACAAGCTGGTCTGGTCCACTACTTTATCGCTACGACACATGGGTCGAGGCCCATCACGGCCCTTGAGAGGCCCATTATGTCCGCTTCTTGACGACGAGCCTCAGCTCAGCCCATGGCACTATCTCGACGTCGTTGTCTTGGGATGTCGCCACCTCCGCGCAGGGCCTCCGCGGGAGTCAGGGGCTTGGTCGATAGACCTCCGCGAGCATGGAAAACGTCGCCACCGGATCTCCATCGCTGACCGACTCCATGGTCCCCCGAGGTACCTCCTCGGCGGAGGTCCTACCTCCGGGGGCTCCTCTGGATCCAGCAGGCACAAATATAAAAGAAATACTGGATTCGTTGGTTAGACTTTAAATCGGAGGTAATAAGCCTCTCCGACCTTAGGACGCGTCCCCGTCACCACGGGAGCCTGCGCTGCAGGTAAACGATCGACCGTACACGTACATGGTCTCAACTATCAACTCAAGGGCGGCACACAGTTCCGTATATGACTCCGTGCAATGGCTCTGTGCGTGCCATGGAGTAGTAGCCAGGAGTATGCAAAATCAGTGTCCTCCATGGACCATGGTACAGTATACGTATCTTGACGATTGACACGTCTGATGCGCGCGCACCATATATCGCCGTCGAGGTCAGGTCGAGACGAGACTCCGTAGCCGTACTCGCGTTTAATTAGTTTGATTTGATCGAGCAGCACGTATCCCAGTAGAGTAGCTACCGGTGCTGTAGCAGGCCAGGTTGAATCCAATCACCATAGTACCGGCAGGCGTATGTCACGCTGAAAAGATCAAAGCCCCTCTAACCTGAGGCTTGTTCTGATGCTCAACTTTGGTCTAAAATTTACTATGCAGAATTTTTATTTTTGTCATATTAAAATACCGGTATATGTATAGAGTATTAAATATAAATAAAATAAAAAAACTAATTATACAGTTTTATTATACTTTACGAGACGAATATTTTAAACCTAATTAATCAATGTTTAAATAATTATTATCAAATAAAAATAAAATTACTACAGTATAACAGGACACTTACTATACATAATTTGGATATCAATTTTGGTATCTAAATAAGCCCAAATTAAAGTGCTCCGACCCGTCGCACTCGCCACGTACGGCGCTTGTGCCCACTGCCCGGCGCAGCCGCAGGCATGTCCCTTGTGATTTCACGCCCCGCCCCCGGCCAGGTTCCCATCCATATGGCCACGGTGTGTCGGTGCGTGGCTCTCCCACGTCATTTTCGCCTTCGGTAGTATATTGCGACAAAAGTTGAAGCTTCCGACTTGTCGTCCTGTTGCAGCGCTTCAATATCAATATGTTGCACACAATCAGGATCATCTAACCTCGATCTGTCGATCAGGTGATGTACACCAACATCTACTTGGTCAGGGAGGCATACATGCATGTCCTCAAAAAGGCTTTGGTTGAGACACGTCTAGGTCAAAACCCCGCATTATTTCTGATTAGTGATCACGTTTTATTCCCTAGAACAATGCGGGGGCGGTGACGTACGACCGGGTGTTTGACTCCACCTCTCGTTGCGTGCATCGTCAACTTCGTACGTACGTACGTCTCGGTGACTGAGGAAGGAAGCTCCAATCAGCGAGAAGAAGGCAAAGATGTGTAGAGTACGATGAGCAGCCCCAATGAGGTACAGTAGCCCAGGCAGCAGCGACGGGACTGACACGTAAGTTGGAGCAGCCACCCATGATCCATTCATTATTCAGCACCGTAATCAATGAGGAGGCAAATACCGATGCAACGGAAGGACGAGACGGCGAATGTACATGCCGGATGCCCCCTGACAGCAGAATCTGTTTCAGAACCTTTCCGTGCCAGCTTTTTCCATGCTGACCGCAGCCTTTGGCTCTGCTGTCTTCTGGTGCCCCACACACACACAACTGCTGCTTTTTGCCGTAGCGGATGGATGGCCATGGCCATGACGTCGACCGCCGAACCGAAACCCATCTCCTCCTCCAGCTCCGGTCTCCTCTCTCCTCCAGCCTACAACTCCATCTCCACTGCCCCTCCTTGCTTCGTAAGCAAAACAGGTAGTAGTTGCAAGAACACAAAAGGAAGTAAGGAAAGGCGGCAGTTAGCAGCGTACGTAGTAATGCAAAGCGTTCCCTTCAAGACCCGTTTGTTTCATTTGTTGTTGTTGGGTCAGTTAACCTCTGCGGATTATATATACTAATAGGTTTATCATTTATGCTAGTGCCCATGCATCCACGCCGGCCCCCTGCTGTTTCTGAGTCGTTTTCAGGGCAGCGACTCACGAAAACGCCGTGCAGATAGCCCATCGCCCATCACTTTTCTGTCTGGCTGGCTGATCAGTCCCCCACGATGGAGCCACGAGCATGACAGAAAGGCAAATGGCATGTCAGTCAGCTTGAACGGCGCTGGGGGGGGGACTGGGAATGTTGGGGAAAATCGACCATAGATCAGCTCGCTTTTGACGGCAGCACTCGTAGCGATTTTCCGATTAGCAAAGCGGCAGGCCCTTTTGGCTATACATGCATGGCTTGTGAGTTGTGACTGGTCTCTGCCTGCCACCAAACAAGCTAATAGTTTCGCTGAAATGGAAAAGTTTTAGGCTGATAATCTATCTCAGACATCAATATAATAGCGCAGTCGTTGATCTTGGATATGATATTGGAAGGTGACCTTCAGAATAAGAACTTGGCTGCTGCTTCAGAGCTGGGGCCTCACCTTCACTCACTCATTCACTCACTCACTCACTCACCATTGTCATGTTCTGGTTTAGATCGAGCTGGGGCTTTCTTTCTAATCATCATCACGCTGAGAAGCCATGCCCACGCATGATTGGGGAATTAATTGATGAGGAGAACGCCACAGCACTACTGTGATAGTAGTAGACGACAGACAGCAGCAGCTACCCCGGCAAACAACAGGCAGCAGCACATGGCATGTGAGCATTATGCGCCGAATAGAATAGCAGGGAGCAGGTACACGCGCCAGCCTCACGAATTCCGCTTTTCTGCATCGAATCGAATCATAACATATACTACGTGCTTCAAGTACAGTAGTACGTAGTACGTACATTCTTGCGAACAACAAGATTAAAATAAAAACAGGTGGGGCATCGAGATTCGTTTGCTGCGATTACAAAAATGCGACACCTTTTTTCCACATCTTCACTGCAAAACGCAATCGGTTGCTTACGAATGTTCAGAGAACAGGCCACTGCAGTGAAAACCAACGCCACCGACACTGGATGTGTGGAGGCCGGTCACGGTCAGGTTCAGACTTCATCAGAGCCAGATTTGCCAATCCCCTTGTCCTGATGCAGGCTTGTCACTCGACTGTAGTCCACAGCACAGCAATGGCACCATCATTTTTCTCATACGAGTCGGTCCTCAGATCCGAGTGGCAGGAACAAGCGAACAGCTGCACGAGCAACCACAGTGCAGCGCACCGTCTGATAAGCGATAAGACGCGAGCTGTTTTGGGGGTGACGCGATCGGCGCCACAGAAAATGGTGTCGACGACGGCCGGCCGTGGTAAGATGATCCGAAAACAGCACTGTGGTGGTCGCCGAATAGTTCCGGCACCGACTTCCTCTGCGCACCGTCGTGGTGGTCGCTTTCCTGCCCTCCTTTTGTCGAGCCATCGCCGTCCAAGGTGACATGATCTTGCCACTCGTCATCCTCCACGATTTTTTCGAGCATTTTTTATCTGGGTTCTTTTTTGCTCGATTGTTTATTGCGACTGCTACCTGCCACTTTTCATTGCGACAGATACGGATCCAAAGTCGCTTTACAATGCCCTTTACTTAGGCCTGTCTGCTACCGCTTATATATGTGGCCAAAATAAACTGAAACAACAGCCAAACAAAATGCTTTTTTACAACGCTTATTTGTATAAAAAAACCAGAAGCTAAATCGGACAAGCTCATTTTGAACTTGCTTTTAATTTATTTGTGCAGCTTATCAGAAAAGCGCTTCCTGAGATAAGCTGTACCAACCCGAACCCGAACCCTCATCATCAAATAAACAACACAACCTGTTTTCCCATTCAGACATCGCAACAATTCTGGCAACAATTCTGGCCCATTTAATCTTACCCCAGATCCAGCCCGAAGAAATGGTTCACAAGAAAGGTCACTTGAATAATCAAGTTAAAACTG
>JALGXP010000166.1:0-27419 GCA_023333625.1 Bothriochloa decipiens | reverse complement strand
TTGCTTGGGACTGACAGGCTTGGTGGTGGTTGTTGTTGTTGTTGTTGTATTTCATGGCATTGAACCTCATACTGGTGTATGGTAATTGGTAACGATTATGGTATGTGAGATGATATAGACTACAATATCTACATATTTTCTAGGTTGAGAACTGGTGTGATTTGCTTTCAGTGATAACATGGTTGCACATTTCTCAGTAAAGAACAACGAAATATCTAAGAGAACATCAGTTTATGCAAGGTGCAAAAACATTGCACAACACAATATAATATGACGTGGTAATTTGAGGGGTGCGTTTGGACGAACACCTGAAGATCCCGCGCCCTATTTTTGGCATGCCGAACATGCGGCGCAGAAAACGGCCGCCACAACCGCGTCAAGATTTGGCATGCAAAATGAACTAGTGGAGCACGGCAAGTCTGCGGCAGCCGCAGGTGGAGGCATGAAGAAAACGCATGCCACAACTGCGGTGTGGCGTCCTTTGGTCGCCATCCAAACGCACTGTGAATGTACTGTATTGGCTGCCTTGAAATTGTTACTACCCAAGCCCAACATAATATGACAGCTGATCAGGCCTACCAGAAAATAACAGGGCACATAACCAAAATGAAGTTTTTCTGAACAGAGAATTAGATGGATATATGTATATGTATGTATTCATTCCTCATAAAAGAAAATAGCATCAATTTCACCGCCTCATAATACAAAAACCAGAACTACCTAGCAATTAATGATTTTCTGTAAGTACTTTTTCTCACGAGGCATAAACCGTAGCATTGGACTTAAGTCTGGTAGTCGTCCATACTCATCTAATTTTTGAGATCTCCTAATTTATGCCATGTGAATGCGATGTGATGTAGGCTGATTCTTCTACATAAGGAACTTGAGTATGCTTTTCTTTCTGTGAACGGTGCTTTTTAACCCCAGCAGGCCATAGAACAGCAAAAAGAAACAGCTACATGCACCAAGGTGATATCGTGGTAAATCTACCAAGTAATGATTTTCTACAGCGATGTCGAAGATGCACCACAAACTAAACAGAAAAGAATGGGCAGCTCGTTGACAGCTCAAAAAAGGTTATCTTTTTACGCCTCTGATAGCAGCAGGTACAAGCTACTTAACCCTGGACATAACTAGAAGGGCTAAAATTCTTCTATAATAGTTACGTAAACATTTCATTTCAGATAGGCTGCACAGCTTGCTTTCTTCTTGTCTGAACATCGAAGTTTTCTAGTACAGACGCTATAGCAGCAGGGACAGATACAGAGAAACCATAAATGAGCTAAATTTAGCATCTTTTGGTTCAGTGCAGCTACAACACTGACGAGCATTAGCAGAACAACACTATAGCATCCTACGGGTCAGGTCACAGCATGCACAGACAACACACAACAGTAGAGCGCAAACCCTAGATTAAAATCAAATTGTTGGAAGCGTAAGCAAGGCCAACCCACCTACTGAGACGCCGATGTCCGTGTCCGCGACCTGGTTCTTGCGGAGCTTCCGCTCCAAGTGCGCGGCAATCCATATGGTCCCGAGCGGGCCCTTCTTGGCCAAGATGAACTGCGAGTAGAACATCTCCGGCTCCCCTCCTCACGCTGCACAGGGGGCGGCGAAACCAGAAAAAAGAGTCATCTTTTGCAAAAACAGTCGAAGCTAGCTGGCATAAGACGTGCGTACACTTGTAATTAGATCAGATCCGAATAGAAATGCCAAGTAGCGTGAGCTAGGGTTTGGGCGCCAGGTTTCGCGCGGCAGCAAGGGAAGAGAAGGGGCGAGCATACCTGGAGGGTGCTCGTCGGCGGCGAACGGCACGGCGAAGACCTCGCGTCGAGCGGGCCGCGGTGGTTGCTCAAGCGTGCCAGGAACGAGGGGAAGTGAGCGCGAACGCGGGCGGGGGAAGGGGAGGACAAAAGGAAGGGGGCGGCAGAGAAGACACTCCCGTAGAAATTTGCGTGTGACTGGAGCGGGCTTTGCTTGGACCTGTGACGAGCTGCTGCAAACCGAAGACAAAGTAGCACACGTTTCGCGCTCTCACCCCTATTGTTGTGCGGAATCCGTTTCCAGACCTGGCACTGCACTCCAGACTGAGGATGTGTGTAATAAGGATATAGGAGTATATACGACAGTGGTTCGGGACGAGATGCAAAATTGGCAAATACCTCCTCGAGCTGTGAGTGTGTGACAGTGATGAAGTGACCGTGCGGATGTCACGTGGCTGTGAGTATGACCTGTTTGACACACTAAAATTTAACTAGCTAGCTAAAATTTCAAAGATAAACTTTGGCTAGTTAAAAGTTTTCTAGCTAAATTTAGTTAGGGTGTTTGAATCCTCCACCCAAAATAATTTTTAGCTAGCTAATTGCTAGAGCTAAAATTTAGCTAGCTAAAGATTACTAGATAAATAAATTTTAGTTAGGGGTGTTTGAATCCTTTGGGCATTGAAAAATTTGACCATGCTACTCCTTATTAATTTTATTGTTTAGCTAGCTAAACTTTAGCTTGGGTGTTTGGGTCCTCTAACTAAACTTCAATCCGGGTAGTTTGGTCATTAAGGAATTTTAGCTGGTTTAGCTAGGTAGAAATAGCTAAAACATTTTGACCTTCGGCTAAAGCTTAGTTCGGTTTAGCTGTGGCTATTTGGACCCACCACAACTAAACTTTAGTTAGCGGATCTAAACAGGGCGAAGTTGAAGTAGTTAAACTCAGCTAAACTTTAGTTATCTTTTAACTAGATCGTTTGGATCCCTAGCAGTTGAATTTAGCCATATAAAGCTTATTTAATGATCAGTTTTATGATACAAAATGCACATCACTATATTAACTATGTTATATATTTTTATAATAAGCTTATTTAATGCACATATTAATATTATTTTCTATAACTTAACTCTAGTTAAATCTAAAAGTGGTTGACTTCTTGAAGGATGAGATGCGTATTTGTTTCAAGGCAAAGGGAATATATAATTATGGCATGCCAGCCATGGTTAGGGTGAAGTCGTTCTACTCTCTTCGACTCGGATTAAGTGTTGGTTTTCATTTCGTGCCATAGGTTTGACTTTATTTGTAGAAAATATATGCAATATTTGTATCTTTAAATAAATTTGTTAAAAACTAGATTTAAAATATTTCCAATAATATTGATTATGTAACATAAATATTAATATTTTAATTATTTAATCAAAGTTATTTGTTAAGAAGAAAAACAATCTTATTTCAGGACGGAGGGAATAATTATCAAGCCCGGGACCAACTACATTTAAAAAAAAAAGAAATACACGACTAGTCCTTCTACATCTTTACTTTGAGGACTCGTCAAACGATCTTAACTTTACTATATTTAAAAAATAGTATTGATATTTACTTTGAGGACTAGTTATGCTTACATTCAAACGATCTTAACTTACATTCAAAGTTATGCTTCTCCATCGATATCACTCGGTGTGTCAGCGCGAGCGTCATGCCCCAACTCAGTAGTATCATGTTTCTTCAGTAATGCTCCATGCCCCAATTCAGTATCAGTTCGCTTTCATAATCTGCTGTCTCTAATTTATCTGTCATCTGTTCAATCAAATCCTTAGACACCTCACAACAACAAAGCCTGCAGAGCCCAGGCAAATCGGCGCCCGAGCCGGCTCGCACCTCCACGTGGCCAAAAAGCCTTTTTTTTCTCTCTTTTGACACTATTATCACCACACGAAGAGAGTTCCTGCAGTCATCTCAAGAAAATCAAGCACACATCTTCCCACAAAAAGAACCAAGTTTTGACCAACAATCAAACAGGCCACGCATTCTTCAAGGCATACGACAAATCTTATCACACCCAGCCTTTCACACGGGATCAAATCCCGTGCTCCCTTGATTACACAATGGGAAGTGCATCCGCTCGGACACTCGATGAAATTTTTTGCATATAGACACCCGTTTTGTGATGTTCTCGGGCATCATAGACACCCGCCCGCGCATGCTGTGCATGCCCCTCGCTTCGCCCCGCTTTTTGCATATGTATGCTCCTACATTTGCCCTGATGAAAAAACTTCCCTATTAATTAATAGCAGAATATCAACTTGCTACTGACAGAATATCGCCTACTAACTTCAAACATCGACTTTGTACTAGTAGAACATCAACTGCATAGTAGCTGAACAACAATTTTGTGATGCAAAATATCAACTACGAGAGTTTGGGCGCCCGTCTCATATCCTTTAGGACGTTTAATCTGTAGCATTACCGTTACACAATTGACTGATGCACAATGTGAAAGGATGTGAATAGAAACAAGCACCACTATGTCAAAGAACTAAGGTTCTCCTACTTGTATAAGATTTTTTTCACAGCCGGGCCTTTTACCCGTATTTCATTAAGAGGAAGGACCAAAGAAAGCCCAAAGCACAGATGCAAATGACTCACAAGTAATCAAAAGATTATCGGCAAAGCCACAAAGACAAAAAAACAAAAAAAACACATACAAACAACAAGAATACATGGGGAGGGCACGACCCCGCCTCCACACACCAACCAACTATGCATGCATACGAAAATAAATCCACGCAATGGTCGTCAAGGTGGTGGAGATTTTCCCCAGCGACTAGGTAGCCGCTGCGGGGTATGAGCGACAACGTTCGCCAATGACCAGGTAGTCGTTGCGAAGTAGAGCACTAACGACCAGGTAGCCACTGCATAGAGGAGACATCCGCCAACGATCAGGTAGCCGTTGTGGAGAGAACGGCGACGACACCAAGCACTTGATGAACCATTGTGAGGATGACGACGAGACACACACATGCACAGACAAGGAGCAACTCCGATGAGAGTGGCAGGAGGAAGGATGCATTAGTGCTCCAGTGAAGCCTTCATGAAGGGTCTTGACATCTACGAACGAAAATAACGCTAGTAGAAGCAGGAGTAGGTCTCTCGATCACAGTCTACCCAGACGGACAGGAGCTTCGACGAGACCTCCAATGAGGAACATGACGCTTATTGCACCATTGCCGCCAGCCCGGGCGAGCCAGACAAGTTTTCACCTAGCTGTTGTACGTCCTTCAGGGCAGACCACTCCTAGCACCTGCAATGGCGACATCGATGGCAGGTCGAGGCCACCGGCACAGCACTGCATAGGACCGCAACATCCGCAGCCAGCGAGAAGGCCGCTGGCTGTCGTGATCAGCCACGCACACCCCACCAGCAAGGCCAGGAAGAGGCTGCCACCCGCACATGCGGGTAGCACCGAAGCGTGGCTCGGCCGAGTGCTGCACGGCGAGGACCATCTGCACTGCACACGGCCACCAAGGAGGTGCCGACCCCGCGCTGGGGACACGAGAAGGTGATGGACCCGACCTCGACAACCACAGGCGATCCCGTCACCGAAACAGCAGATCCGGGTAGGGTGGTGGCCGATCGGCCCACGGGACCCCGAAATCGGCCACCGACCCGGAGCTGCTGCTAGGAGCAAATTGGAATTGTTATGCCATTTTTCGTAGGTAATATTCTAATTCATTTATATTTTTCTTTCATACCCGTGACAACACAAGGCGAATCCACCTAGTTCATATATGTTTCATTTCAACATGAAAAAAGTAAAGCTTATTCAATTCATAGTGTGATTGAATTGTGACATTTATTTGTTGTCACGTGACCATGCACAATTAAGGGCTTGTTTGGTTCTAATAGGACTAGGGATTAGGGACTAATTTTTAATCCCAACAGTCCATAAATTACCAAATATAAAGACCAAAAAAGTGACTATTAGTCCCTAATCAACTAGTCTCTCTTGAGAGGCTAAACAAAAAATAGTATGTCATTTATGGAAAGTTGATTTGTGACTCCAAAGTTATGTGTTGCCCGATGGCCTTCCATGGAGTGCGTAGATGTTGGTTTGGTTGCAACCAAAAGGAAACAAACTGCATGCACACATGTAGATAAAAGGAAGCAATTAGATATTTGTTTTTTTTATTTCTCCTAATATTTGAGGGCTTAGATTTATTTGAACTGTTACCTCCTAGTAGTCAATAGGTGTACCATAGCAAAGCCCTTTTATAAATATACAAACCCACTAAATATCCGTTTGTAGCCCCGAGCAACTTTTATGTAAATATGACTCCCACCAGAGGACATAAAGAAAATGTCCCTCCACCTCCCCTATAAAAAAAGATAGGTGGAGAGACATGGGCCTCCATATCGGCAGATATAGAGACATGGGTAGCCATATCATTGTTTTAGCTCTCTCTTACTCATGCTTTGATGCCTCCTCTTTTGTTGGCCAAACCAATTACTCATGCTTCGATGCCTCCTCTTTTGTTGGCCAAACCAACACCAAAGCATCTAGTAAAGTGTCATCTTGTGATTAATATCAGACACAATACATGAATTGATGAACATAATAACTAAAATATTCATGTATGCATGGAAATATAGAGGATCAAATAATTGAAGTAATCAAAGTCTACAAATATTGTATTGTATGACCAAGATTAGATAAGCATTAAAAACATACCCAATATTCCTAGTCGAGAGCTCAACAATGCGCACACCTGCTCGAACAATGATTGCGAACGTAGACATTGCATGGTGCCCCTAGTGCAACCAAAGTCCACCAGATACACATAGATGTGAAAAACAGTTTATTGTTGTTCGCGAGAATCTCAACTTTCTTGTTATCTTGTCCAATCCGAGGCATCGGAATCAAACCTATGGAACCAGACAATCCATATCGCATCATACCGATCTCATCACTCCTCTACACAAGCGATATGCCATCAACAATTAGTCATTGAATAATAAAGTAGTCATTTAAAAAGTAAGTCAAACAAATTTAGTCTAAAATGTCATTTAAGAAGTAAGTCAAACAAATTTAGTCCAATAACACAAAAATGTCTCACCGACCTCTAATTCATGACCGGTGAACAAAGATAACATAATGTCTCAAGTCCACTCAAAACACTGTAGACATAAGCCGTCGGGCACCCGAGAGATAGCACCAAATCAAACTTCGTAGACTAGTAGCTCAGATCCTCACATTCGTCGGCGAGTCTTTCCTCCGCACAGCCACCACTCGAAAACTTATGATCAAGTTCGCCGGTGAGCTAGAATAAGCTACGGGCGCCCCTAATGCTCCCTATAAGGACCTTACAACGGTGATTAGGATGGTCTTTGATGCCGACGAAATAAGAAAGGTGGAGGGCCACAAAGATGCCAGAGAAGACAACCATGGCGTTGAAGCAGTGAACAATGTCGCTATTCGCTTTCCCTAGGACACCTCATAGCGGGCTAGCCAGGATCGCGCCTAAGTCATCTCCTATCTTGACCAAGAAGCGACCGTTCTAGATATTCTTGTTTGCACCACATCGGTTGGCGCAATCATGCCAAGATTACCGTCATGTGGCAGACACCGCCCCGTTATACGTCACTTGGCCTATGCGGCGGTCCTTCGCACCAATGGCTCCCTAGAGATTATGCGGAGGGAGACTAGACAATGAAGGCGAGCACTAGAGATGTTGCACATGCTGTCATACCGTTTTCATAGGATTTGTCTTGTCTTTTGCGGCGATCGTAGAAATCGGGGGGTAGGGATTTGACTTAGTCTCTGAGGTGGCAACCATGGGAGGTGGGGAGGGGAGCAAAATTTGCCTAAGGGGGAGGAGCAAATCAACTAATATAAAGAAGATCAAAGATACGCAAGACATTCCAAAGCACCGTTTTCAGTTCTTGAGTACAAACATGCTTTCTAATAGAATTAATATCAACATGTACCTCTCAGGTAAATATATGAGAACTCATATGCTAATATTTTTCCTCATTTTTTAACGACATTTGATATTTTTCTGGGAACATGAAAGTGCAAGAGAAACTGTCTTTTATTGAGTCACGTCACGTTGTATTTTTCACATTGGATCGACCTTGATCGGGCCATCTCTCTAATTAAGTCCCGGCTCGGAGCCTAAGACAATCTTAGTGGAGATTTCATGTCCTAATTTCCAATGCATCCAGATTTTGGAAACAATGTAGACTCTCTCTGCTCTGATGAAACTTTAATCACGTCTCTCTCATCATCAATACGGTGCCACATTAGTGTATTTAATACACACAGAACTATGATAAAACACCATTGAGACCGGTCCAAAGGCCTTGGTGCTTGGCTAAAGCTTGTGCCAACACCTCCTCCTAAATCACCGACTAACACCACGCAATGGTTTGGTCCACCAAGGTAACACGCTCCCTGCTATCCTACTTTCTTGACAGCGGTGGCACACATGCTCCTTCTTCCCTTTTTCACTTGTGCAAATCTAATAGGTGGAACTACAAACCCTAGAGTTTGGTTTGTTCCCCACGCTATAGTAAGCACAGGGCGATTCTCGATCCGCCGTTTAGTTGCCGGCACCTGCTCTTCTGACATTGCAGGAGAGGTGTGTCGCCCTGCGCATTCGGTTCTCGGTTTGGTTCCTCGGTTCTTGAAAAAATTCGGTTCTTAAAAAATCAGAACCGATCGGTTCTTAAAAAATTCTTGGAACCGACCATTTCGGTTCTCGGTTATTTCGGTTTGGTTTCGGTTCTAACCGAACTAACCGAAATATTTCATGAGAGACTAAAACAACAATAAATATGCATCTTCTAAAGTAAATTATTCCCATTTTAGACACTAATAATTTATAAGCGAACAACAGTAATATAGTAACACAAATATATTATAGTTCAACTATGAAATATCATGCATAAACCAAACATGACACTACAAAATACAAGCAAGTGAAGCATAATTGGTATAAATGAGTTATTTCGGTTAACCGAGGGTAGGAACCAAATTATTTTTGGTTATTTTGGTTCCTCAATATTAGGAACTGAACAAGGAACCGAATTTTTCGGTTTCGGTCCTTTCAGTTTCGGTTCGGTTCTTTCGGTTCGGTTTCTCGAATTCGGTTATTTTTGCCCAGGCTTAGAGGTGTGCCTGGTTCTCGAGGCCAGCTACAATGCAAATTGTTCTAACGTACAACAATCTTAGATAAACTAGAATATTGAATACAAAACCTCTGTTAAAATCGCCCTAGGAATTTGGTCCCAAGAGTGCTGGCCTCTTTGAAAGTGTAGACTAGAAGATTGATCCCCGTTGAGTGAAACATTCTTCACCAAGAACTAGACAAGAACAAGCCCATTCACCGCCTTTAATCTATATCTCTTATGTAGATAACCCCCACTACGGTTTTCTCTTCATATGCAAGCTATCCACGTCAACAATTCACTTTACAATTATAGCCAATTAGCATATGTAATTATGATAGATATCTCTTCATGTAACTTGTATTTGATTATCCACATCAACGTGTAATTATCATAGCTATCTCTTAATGTCACTTGCATTTAATTGTCCACATCAAAGTGTTAAATCATTCAAAAAAACAAAGTTACAATAATTTATTTATATAACTATAAATACAAACAGTCTAATTTTATTTTAAATCGTCTAGAATCGCTGTAGCAATGTGCGGCGCATTCTCCTAGTTTGAAAGAAACGAAAAACAAAACGCTCACCAACAAAATCAATCCGCGGAACATTCGTGGCATCTAAAAACCAGCCTCGAGTCTGCCAGCAGTTTCGCTTTCAGAATTTGGATCTCGAGGGCAGAACAGAACGAAGATCAAACTATGCTGGAGTCCAAGGAAGCTAACTACTGCACGTCAATTAGTTGCTGCGAAAAGAACAAATAATATCAGAAACGGAGAGTGTGGTGGTGACCACCAGGCCTATCCTGGCCGCCCGAACGAGGGCGTCAAGATTCACGCCCCGAACAGGGGTCTTTCACAGCGTCGGGGTGGGAGGCGGGCAGGAACCTGGGCCAGCGGAGCTTGGGGCCGGCGGCGAAGGTCGGGGCGTCGGGGTACGGGGCGGACACGGCGGCGGCGGCGGAGGCCGGGGCCGGCTGCCAGGGCGGAGGAGATTGGGGCCACTCGCTGCGGGGTCGTGGGCCGAGGCCGGGGACAACAACCAGGGACGGCGCAGGTTGGGGCGGCAACTGGTGCCGGCGCCGGAGAAGAAAGCGACCGCGTTGTCGAGGCTACCGCCGCGGCGGCGGGCTGCGGCAGAATCCGGGGACGGCGGTGCTGCAGCCTGCAGCTGGACACCGGAGCCGAGGACGCCGTAGGCAGGAGCGGCGGCGGCGGCGGAGACGGGCACGAAGGGCTCCGCGCGAGTGCGGACTAGATAGGAGCATAGGACGGAGAGGAACCGATTAATAAAAAAGAGTGGGACCCACCATAAAATGTGAAATGAATGGCTAAGATAACCCCTGTCCCTGTGGTCGCAAGGGCACGTGAGCCTGCTTTTTTGGGCATATCGAGGTCAATAATATGAGGAAACGGAGAGTGTGGTGATGACAGGCATATCGAGGTCCCGTGTTCCGAAGGCGTTGAGTTGGATCTTTTTTAAATGGAGGGATGCGAAGATGGCGTCTTCGCGAGAGCTGTTGCAGAGACTTTTCTGGGCTCGAGAGAAATCCGAAGAGGAGCGAGCCACTTACGAATAGCTAACATGTTGCGCGCCCGGTACCCCATTTCCCTCGCATCCGTTGCCTATGTCACCACCTGTGTACGGCAGGATGCGCTGTGGTTGCTCGATCACCCTAACGTGCGTTTTTCTACTAGTAGATTAGACTACAAGAAAAGTGCTGGGAGCCACGTTTTCAGTACAGGTCAAGCAACGAGACAACAGCTAGCACACATTTGCCGTGTCCACGTTCTATATATCAAAAATAAACTAGTGCCTTGTTTAGATTGTGGGAAAAAATAAACCCGATAAATAGTACCACTTTCGTCTTATTTGACAAATATTGTCCGATCGTGGACCAACTAGGCTCAAAAGATTTATCTCGTAATTTTAAACTAAACTGTGTAATTAATTATTTTTTTATCTACATTTAATGCTCTATGCAAGCAACTAAATATTGATGTGATGGAGAGAGTAAAAAAATTGTAACTTTTGGATGAATCTAGTGCGATCCATGCATGTTTTCAGCCAGGGCAGGACAGAGATTCCTCGGACCTCCGGCAATATATATTGCGCCGTTGGCATCGCATCGCATCGCATCTAACTGTGGATGGTCCATTGGTCCAAGCAAAGAGTTGTTGTACAGTAGAAAAATAAAACCGCCTCGCTGATGCGGTACACGTAAACCCATGTGGGTATGCCTATGTGGACCCGTGCAGCAAGTCCTGTCTGTCTGGTGTCTGCTGTGTGAAACATCTCTTTCCACTGCTCCTGGCTGCCTGTCTCCTCTCCGCGCATCAAAAGACACGAAAAAGCTCTGGCAAGTGACCCAGCCAGTGTCTAGCTTTCTACTGCAGGATTAGGACCCTGTTAGAGCGAGAGTAGTGTCTGCCTGTCCTTCAGCTCTGGTCGACAGCACTCAAAACCATTGAGAAGCTAGCTACCACCAATACATGGCGTACTACTGTACTCAACTAATCTCAGTTTGACAAAACCGAAGAGATCCCAGCTAATCACAGTACGAGTAGTACTAATCATCGGCTGACCAACAAGAACCTGGCTGGCTAATCACCAATCACCAACCACCACCAACACCCAACAGAGAGGGCAATCACGCCACGAGGAGGACCGGAAGGAGGACACGGACCCGGTCGCCACTCGGCCACGAGTGCATGACCGGAAAGGGCAGGACAGGACAGGCACAGGTGGCCTGGCCCAGCTCACAACCAACCCGTACCGTATGGAATGCGAGACAGTATACCATCCCTATTTCGGTACTGTAAAATTCCTGCCTTCTTTCCTCCTTCCGTGCTTCGAGGCTCGGATCGCGCGCGACACAGCACGGGGCCACGGGTGACCAGAGAGGTGAAATGCCCAGTCTGACCTCCGCCGCTCCGCTTGTGGCCGGAACACCCGAGGGTACACAGGTCTTTTGACCATTAACCTGCCGCTTCCGCCTGCAGGCCGGCCGAGGCAGCGCGAGCCCTAGAGCTGGCAGCCTTGAGGGTTGAGGAGCCTTGAGCGCCGACGAGGTCCATCTGTCAGCACCTCATAAAAGAGGCAAACAGAACGTGCCTTTTTTCTTTCCCCAAAAAGCCCCCCTCCTCCCGGAAATACTCTTCCCTCCCATCCCACGCGCAGTGCAAAAAAATCGCCCACGCGTCGCGCCGCACGCCGGCTTGGAGTACTCTCTCCAGCAGCCTTCCCCTGCAGCAGCCGGGCCGGTGAATTACAGCGACTGCGGTGAGGCGACCGTTGCCGTGCCGTGCATTAAACCACCCTGCCGCCTCCCTGTGCCCCCCGCCCCCGCTCCACGCCGCGGCATCTACCGCCGGCGGCACCCGCACCCGCGCGGCCACGGCGTCCAGACGGTGGGCTGGGCTGAGTCGAGTCGAGCACTTGAGCTGAGCCGGCCGCGCTCGATCGCGTCGCCTCCGGCCTCTTCCAGGTGGGTGGATCCGTCGCCGTCCTCGCTTCGGCTTTCTCGCCCGAACTGCTGCTGCTGCTCGATGCCGCGTCTTATCCTCTATCGTTCGGCCGGCGGCGTGATCTGCGTCTCGGCGCTAACAAAGCCGTGATCTTCCGCAGGAGCTTGATCTGATCGGGCGGCCTTCCTCGCGACGGTCTTCTGTATTTTATAATTTTCGGCAAATCCCCTCACGTCGGATTTGACTGAAGGAATTGGTTTTCTTCGTCTCGCGTTGAAGTAGATTCGGTCAAAATTGATTGAGGCCGGCCTGCTGCTGACGCAAGGGGATTTTTTTTCTGGTTTCTTTGGTTTGGTTTGGATCCGAAAGGCTGTGGCAGGCATTGGCTGCTACGACAACCGGTGGGAAGCGGTGGGGCTGGTCATTAAATCGCCGCTGCTAATAAAGTTTCTGCTCCCTGAGCTCAGTTGGATTGGAGAGTTTAGTTCAGTGCGCTGCCCATCCTAAAACAGGGCGAGTTTTCTGCTGTGAATCGTTGGCGTGTGCTGTTTGACTCCAATTGTACCGAAAAAGTTCGATTTTGGGGCTTCAAGAGAGCAACAACAAGGAGGCTTGGTCAGCTCGTTCTTTCTGTTGTCCACCTGTTTGGCGAGTGCTTGAGGAAGAAGGCGACCTGCTCAGCTCGTTCTTTCGTTGTTGATTGAATCAAAGACTAGGAAAATGGGGGTAATGTCACGGCGGGTTCTGCCCGCCTGCAGCAGCCTTTGCTACTTCTGCCCCTCTCTGCGGGCACGCTCCCGGCAGCCTGTCAAGCGGTACAAGAAGATCATAGCAGATATCTACCAGCTGCAACCGGTATGTCAAATTCTGCAGTGTTCATTTTTGTCAATCCTAGTTGTATTTCTGCAACTGCGGGTGTGGTCAAACTGTGAGTGAATTGGATGACAATTGAAGTTTTGCGTTCTAGGATGGAGAGCCAAATGATAGAAGGATTGGGAAACTCTGTGATTATGTATCCAGAAATCCAACACGCATACCAAAGGTAACACACTCAACATCCTCCTCTTTTTTTTTTTTTTTCAAAAATGGAAATACTCAACCATTGCGGATGTTCCCGGTTGTTCAAGGCAGTGAAAAATCGAATGCAAATTGCAAGCATAACAGAGAAAACCACCTGAAATTATCTTGAGTTGAATTGAATAATCACCACAATGGAAAAACTGACACATTTGTTCTGTACTTAAAAATTGCTAACATGTCAAAAAATGAAAGGATGAGCTCAGTGAAACCATGATCTATGGTCAGACACTCACCCTTGCGTCTTGTTTGTGCAGATCACAGAGTATCTTGAGCAGAGATTCTATAAAGATCTGAGGCACGAGAATTTTACGTTGGCCAAAGTTGTGCCATGCATCTATAGGAAACTTCTTTGTTCATGCAAGGAGCTCAGGTAAGTGTTAAAGTTCGAGTTGCTCTGCCAATGATGCATTCATAACCATCCCTTGCTCCTGTGCTTATCATATTATTCCTAACTCAGGCCATTGCTAGCCACAAGCTCATTAAGCACCATTCGCACTCTTCTTGATATGAAAGCGCATGATGATCTACAGGTTCTGGGTTGTCTTTTGCTTGTTGACTTCCTCAATGGCCAGGTTGTTTACATAACTTGCAACAACTTACTTTTGCTGGTAGATGTTCCCATATATTTGATTTAATCTAATTTGATATGTTTCATAGGTTGACAGCACACATATGTTTAATTTGGAAGGTCTCATACCAAAACTTTGCAAAATTGGTCATGAATTAAGGGAAGATGATGAAGGGCTCCGTCTTCGATCTGCAGCTCTTCAGGCTCTTGCTTCTATGGTAAGACAATTTTTTTTTAAAAAAAATTCCTATGAATGGTATAAGGTTTTCATTGCAGATATATTGCATCGACTACATTGATATAGTTTGAAGAGTTTTAGGTCCAATATGTAGATTACATTTAGTCTCTGAGATTTAGTTTTCCTTGTTGCTTTGCATTGCAGGCTCCTTTTTCCTAGTAAAACACATCATCAAAGTAATGTATCATAATCAACTTGGATAAAAGGAAAACATTCTATTGTTTTGTTCTGTTCACATCCCGTCTTGTATTTATTCGTGTCAATATTCTTCTTTGTGTCTAAGTTACTTAGTATGCCTTGTGCCTAATATTCTTTTTTGTGTTGTGTGCACCATCTAACCGTGCCATCTCTTGTAATCAGGTCCAATACATGGGTGACCACTCACACATTTCAATGGAACTTGATGAAGTAAGTCTTTGTTACTTTTATATTGTTACTAGGTGCATAATTAATTTATTTCATGGTCGTTTTTTGAACCATAAATACAGCAGGGGAAGCCCCCACTGTAGGTAATATTTCATGGTTGTCTCATCTGTACTTAAATGAACTTGATAAAGTAGGTTTTTGTTGCTTTTTATATTGCTACAAGATAGCTGGATAACTTCTAGCAGACATTCTTGAATTTTCTTATCTGCATCTGCATTTTGTATATGACTGGTTCAATCATCTGAAATATGAATGAGTGGATTTACTCTGTACTGGAATTCTGAAAATTGTAGATCTAGACTAGTTAATATAGAAAGGAGTACATAACTAATTTTAATTGATGAGTGCTGAGAAACAATACTTTATCAACTGTAAATTCAAGTAGCATTGCTGAAACTAGGAGCAAATTGCCTAAATTCTGAATTATTGCTGAACACAGGTTGTCTCAGTGGTCATAAGCTGTTATGAGGCTAATCAAACACTCTCAATAAAAGAGGTAGTCAGATTTCAAGATGATGATGATTTGGTCATTAATGGGAACTTAGCTGTGTTACCAGTGTCTGGACAAAATAGTGCCAAAGCGGCATCTAATACAATGTGAGCCCTCCTGCCAGTGTAATGGCCCCATTTCTAGAGCCTTGTGCATCTTTCTTCACTCCTATAATGGCTTAATGTGTCAGCAGGTCTGCATCTGAAAATCCAGCACACTGGGCAAGGGTTTGCTTGCGAAATATGGCCAATATTGCAAAGGAGGCCACAACTGTGCGGCGTATTCTTGATCCTCTTTTCCGCCTTTTTGACAGCCACAACTACTGGTCTCCTGAAAGTGGGATTGCCCTTTCTGTTCTGCAAGCAATGCAGAAACTGATGGACAAATCAGGTGCAGCAATTTTCACCCATGTAATTTCTTTTTCTCCTTTCCCCCATTTCGTTATGCCTTTCAATTGCTAGGTTTCAACAGCAGACAAATTGAATACTCTATTGACATCCTTTTCCCCTCATATTGCCAGGGCAACATGGTCATTTGTTGTTATCTTTCACTATAAAGCACATAGATCACAAAAGTATTGCCAAGAATTCTGCCAAGCAAATCAATATTGTAAACGTTGCTTCACATCTTGCAAAGCATGCAAAGTTGAAGGCATCCGTGACAATAGCAAGTGCAATCAGTGACTTAATAAAGCACTTGCGCAAATGTATGCATTTTGCTATTGAAGCATCTAATGCGCATGCTGATGATGACAAGTGGTACAGTGCACTTTATGTAGCCTTGGAGGAGTGCCTGGTGCAGTTGACAGAAAAGGTAATCATTTTATTTTGGTTCATTATCATTAACTAAACCTTGCTCTCGTCGTTGAGATCTTTAAGTTTTTCAAATCACTTCATAGGTTGGGGATGTTGGTCCAATTCTTGACATGGTTGGGGTAATGCTTGAAAATCTCTCTCATACTGCTACCATCGCAAGAACAACAGTTTCATCTGTTTATCGCACATCACAAATAGCAGCATCTGTCTACAAATCATCATACCATCAGAAGGCAAGTGCCTGGCATGCCAACTATTGCATTAAAAGTAATTTCTGCTTTAAAAATATTAACCAGATATTCCTTGTGTTATCTCAGGCATTCCCTGAAGCTTTATTTCACCAGCTTCTCTTAGCAATGTTGCACCCAGACAATAAGACAAGAATTGGTTCACATCGTGTTCTATCCACCATTGTAGCACCTACAATGCTGTGTCCATGGTCGGCCATGAACTTTCCTATCCCAATGAAGGGTGACAATTCACAAAACTTGCATTTGTTGGTTCTCTCAGCTTTCTCTTCTGAGGCCATAATCAACAAAACAGGGACCAATAACAAGATGCAAGAATCCTTGCAGGAAAACAACAAATCAGAAGCTGTAGTTGATGCTGAGCAGACAGAACCAGATAAAAGGAAGTATCCAGGGAGCCCATGTCTAAATGAGCATTATCATATACCATTTAATGATGAAGTATGAAATCCAGCCGCCATATGTATACTACGTTCTTCTCTTACTTTTATGGGGGTTTAAGTGCCCATCTTAATTTCTTCCATCCATGCAGAACCTGAAGTTCATGAAGTTGAACAATCATCAGATTGTTCTCCTCCTTTCATCTATTTGGAGTCAAGCATCTCTGGATGATAACTCACCTGCAAATTTTGAAGCAATGGCCCTTGCCTACAGCATTGCTTTATTATGTTCAAAATCAAAAGTAAGTCAAGGTTCAATATGTTATTATTGCTACTATCGCATAGCCAAGGCAACCACAAACCTATCAAATAGAACATGTCCGGGATTTTTTTTAGCTTAGATGCTACTTTGTTCTAAACTTTTTTTTTTGTAATTAAAACAAATTCGTTCTTAGTTGTAATGATGCCAAGCATATGTAACTAAGTTTTGTGAGTTTGGATGTTACTATTTTGTTCTGGGCAGAGAAAGATTCTCGCTGTTTGTGTTAAGCTGTCCTTTGTTCCGTCAGGAATTTATTTATTGCATAGACACGTTTGCATATGTTATTGTGAAGATAGATGTAGAAAGCATGAAGTACTACTATTTTGCATCATGTTCTTTAGACCTCTCTAAACGATGAATTTTTGTTGCAGAGCTCTAGTCATGTGGCACTAGTTCGCTGTTTTCAGTTGGCGTTCTCTCTCAGGAGAAAGTCTCTTAGCCATGAAAGTATGTTCCTTCACTGTTGCTTGCTTTGTTCCCTTTTCCATAAGTAAATGATGATTCAAGAACTTATAACCTGCTGTCTCTTATTTTACTTTACCATATCAAATATCATATCTATAATATATTGCAGCTGAGTTTACTGCTGATTTCACTTACCCTTTTCACTGTAAATAAAGGTGATTTGCAGCCATCTCATAGAAGGTGTTTGTATACGATGGCATCAGCGATGCTTATCTTTTCAGCAAAAATTGCTGATCTTCATCAGATAATTCCTCTTGTGAAAGCCGCAGCACCAGAGAAAATGGTTTGTTGATTCCCATGTTTCTTCGCTAACTGTTGTAGCATTGTGTTCAACTGTCTGTGAATGCAGATTGTCTAGTAGTGTTCGAGTTTGTACTTACTCTTTTATTGATTTTTTCAGGTTGATCCTCATCTTTGCTTGATGGATGACTGTCAACTTGTTAATACCTCTGCAGAGTCATCTAATAGTGAGATGGTTTATGGTTCTGAGGAAGATGAAAGTGATGCACTGGCCTTTCTTTCAGCCATAAACACGCATGACACGGAACTAACAGAAACCGTGATGTGCCACTTTAAGGAGAAGTTTGAAAATTTACCAGAGGTGTGGGTTTAGCTTTTGTTAGTACTTTTATTTATTTGTCTCGAATCAATAACATAATAGATAACTGATTATCTTTACCTGTGATCTTCAGAAGTTTAATGGGATAGAAGAACAACTTCTTCAAGAATTTTCCCTAGATGATTCATTTCCTCTTGGTGCCCCACTATTCATGGAGACGCCACACTCTTGTTTAGTGTATGCAGAAAAGGATGAACAATGTTTTGATGAGGTAGCTACTGATCCTTCACAATTAGTTGATCCTGTTTTACAATGTTAGTATTGACAATTGCATTATTGCTGTTGTAACCTGTTCTTTTTGTCTGCTCATCTCCTGTCCACAGGATACTGTTCCTTCTGAGCTAGACGATGACGACATCATCTTTGAGCATAGTGGATCTCAATCTGACAGGAAAACATCAGGTTCCATGGCCTCGTCAGATGTTCTAACTGTCAATCAACTAATAGAATCTGTATGTGCCCTTATCTACTGACATCCACACCTTTATTAGCTATAGACCATGTGCCATCATGTTTTTACGTTGTGCTGTTTGCCATGCAGGTTCATGAGACTGCAAGGCAAGTTGCTAATGTTCCAGTTTCCGCCAACCCTGTACCATATGACCAAATGAAGAGTCAGTGTGAAGCCCTGGTCATGGAAAAGCAACAGAAGATGTCTGTTCTCTTGAGCTTCAAGCATTCGAGGACTGACTCACATGGTTCAACTGGAGTGGATGGGCTCGAAACGAATGAGGTCTGTATGTCTTGTCTGAAAAATCTGCTGACGATGTTTCATTCAGATTTCATATCTTTTCCTTCCGTAGGAAAATATTATTCAGATCTTAGCTGACTCCCCTCACTTGTCACACGTTGCAGTCTTCTTTACGATCTGAGCCAGAGTTGAGGAAGAGTCGCATGCGCCGTTGCGATTCAGCATCCAGCGAATCTGACTGTTCGTTTAGGCTGCCTCCTGCTAGCCCATACGACAAGTTCCTGAAAGCGGCTGGACGGTAGCTTGGTGCAATTGCGGCAGCTTGGAGAAGTCTGTATACATGAGAGTTCATTACAAGTCATTCCTCGGCACCCTCTCGTTCTCGGAGTCGAATTCTTTCAAAGTGTATATTTACATTCCTCGACAAGGTGTATAAAGTTCTGTTACTGTTGGAGGCTTTAGAATAAACCGAAATGTATAGGTAATCGCGCCTTTCTCATATTCACACAAGTATTTTGTTCATTTGTTGGTCGTGAAAAGAATAATTTTACCCAATTTTTTACCGTTTCTCTGTTACAGAGTGAACTGGTAATGACATTTTTTTATTGAACATTTCTATTGATATACAAATAGAAACAGATTTACGCCAGCAGACCCCGCCGCCGCGGGGACCGGCGATCTCACCACGACCTTAGCGTCTCGGGCCCTGCCAACCCGCTTCGTCTGAGGCCAGACCGCCTCCATGCCCGCCGACCAGAGCACTCGCGCGTTTCCCCATCGCCAAAGCCTCCGCACTCAATCAAACGAGAAGGATAAAAGGAGACGAGATGGATGGGGCGCGGCGGTCGCCGCGGCATCTGATCGCTCTACACAGCACAACAGCTTCCGTGGCCGCGAACTTGTTCTTCTGCTGACTGCGGATTGAGCTAGTGATAAACAACGTATACGTAATGCTCCGCTCCCAAAATCGTTCATTTTTTTCTTACCTATTTTGGGGCAGAATGATGAGCAGTGTTGATCTGGGAACTGGGAATCAGAAACCTCAGGCACACGGGAGTAGGTCCAGGCAATCGAATCAGAACTTCGTAATGCTCCTTGGGAAATTTACACTCTTTGCTAAAAGATAATCATAATGAAGTTCAGAACTTCTTTGGCGTACATGCCTCGGCACATGTTTCATTAAGAGAAGACCTTCCTTAATGTTATGCTGTGCAAGTAATCTTCATATGTTTCTTTTGTACATCCAAAACAGATGTCAGCAGAGGACTCTAGCTAGGTTCACGTCCAAGAGGCAGGGTTCTGAGTTTATCAACAATAACTTTGAGTTGATGACTTTTCGAGGGCTCCAAGGTTCCATTTACTCAACCTCTATTTGTTTGTCTTACTCAATCCTCAATTTGGACTCAGATATGACTCAAAGAAACTAAAAGCTAAAATAAAGTAGTACTTCTAAATCATAAAGGACATATGCCCAGTTGTGTCTCAACATGACTACTGCAGGATAACCAAGCTTGTACTCATATGGTATTTCTATTAGAAGTAAAGCTAATATAACAAAAACAGGATCTTGCAGGTGTCAAACATTATGAGCAATCTCTGAAGTGTAAATTACATATCCTACTTATGGACAAATGCATATAGATACTTCCAGAGAAACAATGCCGAAATCATCCCGAATAAGCTTGCCAGCAGTTTAGCATGCTTGAGTGTAAAGTATATGAAAGAATTCCTTGTACTAGAAAATCAGAACTTTTTTTTTTTTCAGCATTAGTTGTCTCTTGCTTCCATGTCTATAAATGTCTATAAATAGCATTTCAGTCCTTTAAAAAAAACAGAAGCATTTCACAGGTCAGAATTCATAAGTAGCTATTAACAAAAGCTGAGAAGACGGTCCCTAGCTATACTTCAAGTGCCTCAGCAATGGAAAATCATTATGCATGCCCACCACCGAGCAAGGGAAACCTGATCACTGTCTTGAGCATCGATGGTGGTGGGGTTAAGGGTATCATCCCTGCTACCTTTCTTGCATTCCTCGAGTCTAAACTTCAGGTAAATTCTGCATGTTTATTCTATAGCTTAGCACCTTTCCAAAAAAAATTATATATAACTTAGCTGTTTTTCTCACATCATCAATACTATCATCATAACATGGTTTTGATCACTGGAAGTTTTTTTTTTTTGACAAGAATGATCACTGGAAGCTTGAATATTCTCTGTTTGGGTAACTGACATCTTGTCTCTGCATACATGCAACTTTGAGGGTCATTTATTCGTTGGTGTTCTTTTACTTTTTTTGTTAGGAGCTTGATGGGAGAAACGCACGCATAGCTAACTACTTCGATGTCATAGCTGGCACAAACACAGGTGGTCTTATTACTGCTATGCTAGCAACTCCATCACTGAGCAATGCTAAGCAACCATGCTATGAGGCCAAGGATATTGTGCCATTCTACCTCAAACATAGTCCTCGCATCTTTCCTTGCAGGTTTGTCTGGTTAAGCGGCTACTGTTAATCATGGCACTTATATAACAAATGCTTTTGTGATTTTCCATCTGAGTCTGCTCATTTTTTATATAAATTCTTTATGTACAAGTGAATCAAATTTATCTTTTGTCTCAGTACTATATCTATAAAATTACATGAAAATACTTCACCTTATTCGTTCTGATGTAACCAGAACTGGAATTTTTGACTGGTTCTTCAAGATTCTACAAGTAATTAAGATGGTAATTGGGCCAAAATATGATGGAAAGTACCTGCATAAAAAGACCAATGATTTGCTGGGTGATACGAGAGTGAAAGAAACATTGACAAATGTTGTTATTCCTACTTTCGATGTTAAGTGTGTAAAGCCAACAATATTCAGCACATTCAAGGTTGTATTTCTAAACTTAGTGCATGGGCTAGCTTTCCATTGATTTATCTAGGGTGAACTAAACATTTTTGTTGTGGTGCGGCGAGATCTAATACCTTGAGATCTAATACCTTGATGAATGCTCGTCTTGCTGATGTGTGTGTTGGCACATCTGCAGCACCAACAGTTCTCCCTGCTCATTATTTTGAAACTGTGGATTATAACACTGGTGCATCACGTAGCTTCAACGTTATTGATGGGGGGCTCGCCGCAAACAATCCGGTGATTCATACTTCTTTGGTTATAGTTTGTGGTTGGGTTTTCCTTCCGAAATCATATGTGTGCTCTATTTCTTTAATTTAATTGTACGTTTTAATTAGTATGAAATTATGTGTATATTTTGCTATGATTTTTGTAGCCTTTAAGCATCAAACTTTGTTTGCTAAAAATGGACATAAAACAATGTAAATGCTAACTGACCACTTTGTCCTCTAATTTGACAGACTCTGGTGGCAATGGGTGAGATAACAGAACAGATTAGGCAGAAGAGCAAGGAATTCCCTGAGACCAAGCCCTTGGACTATCATAGACATCTATTAGTATCATTAGGCACAGATCTTCCAGAGCAAGACATCAAGTTCGATGCATATCGTGTTGCCAAGTGGGGTATTTTTGGATGGTTTGGCCGGGAGAATACCATGCCTTTGCTGCAAATGTTCTTACATGCTAGCTCAGACATGACTGATAGTTATGTTGCAGATCTTTTCAAAGCAATTAAGTGCTCAGACCAACTGTTGCGCATTCAGTTATGTTGTAGACCCGCATCCTACCCAGAGCATGATGATATTTTTCATAAACGTGAGATTCTGTTAAAAAGGACGTACTCAGTGCCGTAGGCTCCCGCACTGCGGGGTCTGAGGAAGGAAAAATAGCCAGCAGCCATCCTGCACAAATGTGCAAAGGCTGGGGCTTGAACCCTGGACCTCTTGGTCACAGGCGGTAAAACTCTACCGCTTGCACCGGAGCTAGAAAAATGAAATTTACATTCTTTTTGGGACGAGAGAGTAGGTGCTTAGTGATGGAACTGCCAATAAGTTTCTCAAATACAATATACATATAGTGCCAAGTAATTAGGCCATTGCAGAACTGAAACTAAACATATCAATAAGTGAAGATTTAAGTATTTCATAGTTCATACAACTGCACATTAAAAAAGTTGGAGCAGCAGCATGAAAAAGAATTTCATAGCATCCACCCCAGGCATTTCAAATAATTTTAGTGTGCAAGATGATAAGATATCTTATGTTGTTACTGAGACATATGGGTAAGTTCGTTAGAAACAACTATGAAAAGAGGACAACTGCAATTTGGAACTACGGTGAAAAGGTTCTGTTTCAACAAACTATTGAGAACAGACATGCCTATAACAACATTGGAATTGGAAGAAACACTAATTATCCAAACAAGCAGCATGAAAAATGTGTAAGCCATGTAAAGAGGCGAAAGAAGAGCAGCAGATAACCAAACTTTTGCCTTCCAAATCCAACCAAGGTACAATCTTCATCATGGCGCGATGTATCAATCCACAAGAAAACCCAACTTAAATGAGAATGATTTAACATGTCAAAAGATGTCTCTATTTCAGACAGTCATGGTTGGATTACGGGAACCTGGCCTGCACAAGCAACAGCATAAGCATCTGCAAGCCCGGGAAAATTGTCCTTGTAAGGATCAAGAAACCTCTTGGTGAATGCTTTCTCCTTTGGAGTAACAGCTGCAAAGAAGTCAACATCTTTCTCCACCAAGCCCTTCGCCTTAAGAGTTTTTAGCACATAATGCCGGGGCATAAGACGCCTTGGCAAGCTATAGCAGAGGACTGCTGGCCTATGCACTATGTAGTTGGAATCCAAACCAACCTCCGTCTTCAGGAAATCCACAACTCGACTCACCCTGCCCTCTGAAAGATTCAGAACTATTGGCAACTTGCGTATGGCAATGCCCAGCTCAGCATCAGAGCATCCAAGAGCATTCTTCAAGAAATCTGACCTAGCATTTATCTTCCCAGGACTTATGTTGAAGATAGGCCTCGATGGCATACTTGAACATTGCTGAACTGCGTGGCACACCTAGCATGTCGGCACACACCACAATTTCCTTGAAACGGCCTGTCTCCAATACCAATAAGTGTGGGGCGCGCATAAGGAGCTTGGCAATATCAGAATCAGTTAGGCCAGACTGTCGCAGGAAATCCATGTTGGGTATGACAACACGCTCGAGATCTTGAGTGAGCAGGTACATGCTCCTGCTGAGGGTGGCGTGCAAATTGTCGTAGGAGCCCAAGAATGAGAGGTAGAATGCGAGCCGGGGGATCAATCTGGGTAAGACTAGGATGGCGGGGGCGACGGAAATGAGGCGGGAGATCTGCAGTGGGGAAAGGCCGACGTCGCGGAGCAGAGGATCCTCGGGGCCCTGGAGATTGCGGCGGCGACCTCGGCTTTGGGACGCCGATTCCGGCGAGGAAGGCTCGGATGGCGTCAGCATTGTCGGGCGACTTGAGACTGGGCAGGTACCTAGAGGCCCTGCGGGCCTGCTCTGGCGTCAAGCCGCAGCTGGCGGTGAGGTAGTCCTCGACGACGAACTGTGAGGCGGGAGTGGTGCTGTAGAGAAAGAGGCGGTGGAGGGGCAGGGAAGATGCAGCGGGGAGAGGCGAGGCGGCGCGGACAGCGGGAAGGAGGTGGCCTCCGAGGCGGAGCATCGCTCTTCGCGGCGCCGTGTGGGTGCGGCGCGAACGCTGTGCCGCTGTGTTCTGCCGTCTGCGACTTTTCGGTTTTGTTACTGGGCCGGCCCAATCACTAAACTACAAAGTCCAGTCCAACCATAATTATTTTCTCAAAAGAAAAGTCCAACGACAATTTCAATTTGGCATCCAAGTTGTTGCTCCAGTTCTACGATCAAATCTTGTAAATGATGTCATATCTATGTTCATTTATTTCTCGCAGGACCGCGACATACCAATAGGGGCTGTGCCAGCCGACCTCTCAACGGAGAAGAATCTTCAAGGGCTGGTTAAGATTGGAGAAAACCTGCTGCATAAGCCTCTAAGCAAGGATGATTGTAAGATCAACTACATCGAGCCAGTGCTGAAAGATAGCCGTACTCTGACCTATGCTGGTATGCTCACACGGTTTGCAAAGCTCCTTTCTGACGAGAGGAAGCTTAGGCTTCGGAACATGGAACTGGATGCCGGTCATAGCAAATCTTGAAACTCGAGGTCTTCTGAACGCATACTCCATCCATCTTAGGAGTTGGTGTACATTACTATCAGCTGTCGTGTCATGTGTATATTGCAAGTTGTGTGTGTAAATGGTAAATGGAAAGCGATATGATTGCTGCTTGGAGCCCTGTAAAATGGACAAAATGTAATGCCCTGGCGTCTGGTTGTCTAGCTGTGTGTGATGTGAGTGTGGAAGTATGTATGATATGGTGCCTTTGGTGTATCTGCATATTAGGCAGTAAGTAATGCATTGCTTGTATACTAAAAAATAAAGTTTATTATTTGGCTATTTAGCAGTCCAGGCAGCTCTGTAATCTATTTCTTTGAACGTTAGGCTGTTTATTATTATTTTTTGAAGGGGCTACGGGAGATTAACGGATTCCCACCTGCATTCCACAAATGCACATGGGGGGACCCATGGCGGTGGAAGGCCGGGGCCTTGCACCAAAAAAGTTTTTACATGTGTGAGGGGGTGAGATTTAAATTACATAGAGAGGCAAGAGCTCCAATCAACTGCTAATGCGGCCTCTTTCCTAGGGATTCGGCATGCCCAGTCTTTTACGGCGGCCTTGCAGGCAGCGTAGAGGCGGTCTAGGCTTGGGGGGAGTTGGTTGAACACCGTGTCGTTTCTGTGCTTCCATAGTTTCCGGCAGAAGAGCAGCAGGAGAGGGTGCTGTTTATTATTATTATCTTTTTTAAGAAAAAAATCTAGGTAGTTTACAGAGGAATTGCATAGTGTCCTACAGGTTTATAATGTAGTACTTTTCCTTTTAAAACCAGAGTGCACGCTAAGAATTATTGGCTTCGAACCCTGGTACCCAAAGTATCAAAGCAACGGCCATTAAGAATTATATTATATCGCACATTCAATATATAAATTGATTATTTTTCCCTCAATATATTTCTGCAGCTGAAACTATGATTGTCCATGCGTCTTCTTTCCTGTTAGGAAGTTTTTTTATTATTATTTTGGCCATATACCAAAGCTTGTACTGCTGTACATACATTTATCAGCTGGCTCTCCTATCCTAGTCACATACTCACATCCATCCAGCTACTCGTTTTCAGAACACCCTGTACTTCTCAATGATACAGTGTACTCCTAGTCCTAACTACATATCATAAGCACTTTTATTCTATTAGTAAGCAAACTGCTTTTATCTTTCATCTATTAGTAAACAAACTGCTTTTATCTTTCAATCTATATATGTTTTCAGCTAGAACTATGATGTGCATGCGCCTCCTTCAGTCCTTCCCTGTTAGGAGGCTTTATTTTGGCCATATACATCAAGCTTCTACATCTACCAGCTGGCTCTCCTAGTCACATATATACTCACATCCATCCAGCCACACCTTTTCTTTTTTCGAAGAGGATCCAACCACACCTTTTCAGGAACACCCTGTCCTCAATGATGCAGTACTCTTAGTTCTAAACATATCCGTCCTAAGCACTATTTTATTTAATAAGAAAATTGCCACTGTACTTGCTGCACATATAATTCTGCCCGGCACATCGTTATAGTTATGCACGCTTTTTAGGGAAATATCTTGGCTTGGACGTCACAGACTCATCGCAACTGATTTCTGTATATACTGTATGTATGTATATATCATATCATCGTGCAATGCAGGTGCACCATATCTATCTTCGAATCGTTACACCTAACAACAGCTGGCTGGAGCTGGACACTTACTGGAACGAAGCCAAGTGCTTTGCACATACATACAGGAAGCGTATTATTCATTGGTTACTAGCATGCTGCACTATGCACCAGCTGTAGTAACGGCTGCTGCTGCCCAACACAACTTGCACGCTCAGCAGCCTACGGTCCTGGTATGCTTTGTTTCCTACAGACAACTACTTCTGTAGCGCTGGTTGGACGATTATGTCTTCACCTAGGCTTTCGGTTTGAGCTTCTTTCACCTCCGGCGACAACATCCTTCGGTTGTCGGCATATTCTTTCTTTGATGGCTCCATCAACCCATTCTTCACCGACGCTATGCGCGGTCAATCCATCTGGGTGCACGCGTCCTTGACACCCCAGCAAATACCCCTCGCCAGCAGATTAATCTTTATCTGCGCCTTAGTCGATCCTGTTATCTCCTTTTCTGATCGCAGGACCATGATGTAACTTAGTCCTCCTTTGAGGACCTCAATGTAATATGACTGTCTTGATATATGTAATATATGTTGTTGTAAAAAAAAAAACACACACACAACTTGCCCTGTTTGGTTCGCTACTGTTAATTGTTAGCTGATTAATAGTTTAGGACTAATAATAGTTGTACATTAACTGGCTAGCTAGCTAATTATTAGCTAATAGGTGTTATTCAGATCAAGAAGCTAAAATGTGGATGCACCGGGGTTATTTAAAATAATAATACTCTTCCTCTTTTATGTGCTATATTGGTAAAGTCCGTGGAGTGAAAATATTTGGAAGGACAAAGTGTCTATACTTTTAGTGCTATGGTTATTAGCTAAGAGGTTATTTGGCATTTACAACCAACAAAGCGCGCTGGCTCTCTCAAAGGAACCGCCGTCCACG
>JALGXP010001643.1:0-12444 GCA_023333625.1 Bothriochloa decipiens | reverse complement strand
AATAGCAACAGACTTGTAATGTATGAGAAACTTACCTAAAAGCCGAGGTTTCAAACTGGCAGGGCTTCGCCTTTACTTCCTTCTCCTCCCTTCTCTCTTCTTTCTTTTTTTCTGAAAAATTTAGTGAATATAATGAAAATCTGAAGAGGGGGCTGGGTATATATAGGGGGACCCCAAAAAACACCCACTGTGTGGGTGTTTTTTGGTGGCCAGGGGGCCGTCTGCAAAAGTGGGCGCTGTTTTGCAGACGGCCCCCTGCAGCGCAGTGGGCGTTTTTTTACTGCTCCGAGGCCCGCCCGCAAAACAGCGCGCACTTTTGCAGGCGGCCCCCTGGCCACCAAAAAACGCCCATACAGTGGGCGTTTTTTTACTGCTCCGAGGCCCGTCGGCAAAACAGCGCGCACTTTTAGGCGTTTTTTGGGCGCAAGTGGGCCACCCGGAAGAGCTGGCACCGGCGGCGGCCGGGTGTGTGCCACGTCACATATAACGCCCAGACAGTGGGCGTTTTTTAAAAAACGCCCACTGTAGACGACTAGTTCTGTCATATTTTGAAACAAAAAATTAATTTTGTAAAATTTTTTTTAAAAAAATAAAATTAAAAAAAAATTCCCGAATCAGCGACGATGAGGTAGCTGGGGGCGATAAATGGGGCGGCTCGAGTGCTGCCTTCGCTCTAAAAGCCTGAATATACGACTCGTACGTGCGTGTCCCCGGCCAATTGGATGCAGTGCACTACTAGGGCACAGCTGCACACAGGGCACTGCACTGCACGGTCGACGTCGCATGCACACGATGTGTGTCAGTGTATGTGTATGTGTGTGAGAGTGAGTGAGGGAGAACGCTCAACGCGTGCATACTATCTCTCTGCTACGTTTGGACGCCGGGCTTTGCGCCACTACATTATATATTGTTCCCTGTTTTTCTCTTCTCAAAGTTTGGCATGTTATATATTTGGCTAACGTCACAAGTTAAACTCAACTTTGCTTGACTTGATGTGTTAACTAACAGTAGCTCAACATTGTTATTCTTCTTCCCCAGATGGGTCAAAAATGCAACACATCACCTGCAGCACAAGAGAGTTATACAGAAATCTGGGAACACATGCATTGACACTGAAAAGCACCAGAAACAACTTCACTTATATTATTATTACATTACATGGACCAAGTTCAAACCCAAGAACTAGCTGAAACTGACAGGAAATGGCTGGGCGACTAGAATAATACTCCTACACCAGGAAACTTAGCTCTATTACAGTAAATAGCAGAGTTCATGCGCGCGGAAGTAGCTGAAAGGGAACAGTACACAGTTTACTTCCAGCACACCGAACAGCAGTTCTACACGAAAGTAGGATCGAAGCTAGCAGGTACCTGCAAGCGTTCCAAGCTCAAGAGGGATAGACGGAGACGAGAGAGATGGGAAGATTGATAGGCGCGAGCCCGCAAGGAGCAGACCGTCGGAATTCATGTTCAAGCGAAAAGTCTTGCAAGGTCAAGAAAACCGTTTTCGGACCTTTCACTAGAACAAAAATTGTTGAAGAACCTAGTGACGAACAACCACGGAGCAAGAAGAGCGACAAGAAGTGGGCGTGGAAGAAGAAGCTCGGGGAGGATAGCACCATCACAGAACAGCGGCACGGAAGCGCCTGCAGCCGACGCTGGCACGACGACGGGGCTTCAGCCGCTTCCTCTTCTTCTTCCTGGCCATCCAGCAGCAGAGCCGCCCCGTGGAGGCTGCGGCTTCCGGGGACGGAGGGTCGCCGGCGGCAGAGAAGCTTGGGCTGCAGATCGGGAGGAAGAACCGGCAAGGGCGCTCGTGGCTAGCAGGCATTTTCTTGGTGGCCTAGAAGACGAGGAGAGTGGAGAGGGAGGAGAGGTGTGCCAAGAACGGTGAAGAAGAAAGGATTGGCCTCCCTTTATATAGCGCGCGCGAGAGAGGGCGGAAGCGCTGTGCCGGTGCCTGGTGGAGTGGAGTTATGGCCGGGGAGGGGAGGCAAAAGGGAGGAAACAGGCGTCCGGTTTAAAAATGCGACCCGGCCTGCAGATTTGTTCTCTCTGTCTTTTCTTTTCAAGGAAAAAAAAAAAAGGAGCAATGCTCCATTGCACTGGTCCACAACCAAATTTCAGGACAGGGAAAATCTTTATCCGGTTCTTTCGTCGATCAGTCCTCACTGTCTTGCAAACAACTAATGTATGTTTTAGTTCTCTCAGAAAATAAGATAGATATATACTAGTTCTTCAGTCTTCACTGTCTTATTTGTGGCTAACTGCATTATATTGGTAGAAATGGATCAGATACAAATTCCAAATGGTCGGTACTCGGTAGGGCTCTTGAATGAAGGTACAGTCTTATAATCGACAGCTTGATTGCTCACAACAAGAGTTGCTGGGGAGTTCGGGAAGAGAAAGGAGTCAAGGCTCATAGTACTACACACTTGCACGTACGGTCTACATACTAGTACTATGTTTCAGCAATTCAGCTACTACTACAAGCGAGGAGGAACAGAACGTAAGTTGCTGAATCGATCGGGTAGACAGCGCTCACGCGGACGGCATAAAGGTGGAACAGGAGAGAGGCCTGGCCGGTGAAGCTAAGCTAGCAGCGTGCAGGTGCAGTGCCTCTTTATGGACACGGCAACAAACGCCTTTCCTCTGTCCGGCGCTCGGACCGGCACCGCCGGCTCGACGGACGACGAGGACACACAGAGAGGAGCGCGGCTGCTGGGTGCGTGGGGCGGCCGCGCGCGCGCGCTGAGCCGGGTTTGGACGCATGCGCAGGCACGCGCTGCGCCATTGCCCGTTGCCAGCCGGAGCAACAGCTCGCGTGACTGTACCGGCACTGCGCGTCCGAGTTATGGCGAATCAAGAGGGCCATCAGGCGCGCAGCATGCCTGCGTGTTTCGCTTTGCATTGCATTTGCATTTGCATCAGAGTGAGGCCAATGCCAACGCCAATGCTGCAAACAGCTTCAATTCATTGGGGTCCCGGCCGGTCGGTCCCGGCCTGCAGTGTCATCCCTGCTCGCCATTTACGTACATGCCGCAACGACCGAATCCGCAGCTAGCATGATGGTTGTTTTCGATCGAGTCCCCTCTCTTGGTCCTCGCATGATTGTGTGCACTACGGACGACGTGTGGCGATTCGAAAGCAGAGAGCGAGATAGAATTCTGCGTCGATGCAAGAAGGAAGATTTTTGTGCATTCGATCAGAACCAATGGAATTGGTGCAGCGGACACTGTTCTGCACCAACATGCCGCCCAACTAACGTTTCCTTTGGTGTTGCCGTGATGAGATCGTGGCGAACGGGGAGTGGCGAGCCGGCACCATTTCGGGAAGTGTGGTAGCGTGCCCGCAGGCCGCGGACGACGGGCCACAAGATGTTGCTATGCTTGCCATCCAAACCACCGGCGAACGGCGGTTGACAAATCGGCCATGCCCAACACGGAACTCTAGCTAGCTAGCTAGCTGCAGGGGACCCGTCTATCCATATAGGCATATAGGTAGCTAGCTTATTTGTTCACTCGCCGCCGGCCACCGCAGCCGTACTGCTTAGTACGTGTACCAAGGCCGACGGCCGATTGGCCGAGACCGTCTGCACCTAGTTTCTGAATTACTCCCTCCCAAAAAAATATGTAATTCTAGCACGATTTAGTATCTTAAATTTAATTAATTATAGATAAAAATAATAATATATATGTTATTAAATAAATATCATTAGATTCGTTACAAAATGGTTGAACATACACTATTTTTGTCGAACACAACCTATAGTTGCATGTTTTATGGGACGGAGGAAGTACTACCGTACGAGCGTGAGTGGCCGTGTACAGTGTACGAGTGTACGTTGCACGTACGTACTCTTGCATATGTGTTCAGAGGTATATAACTGTGGTAGCACTGGAAGAGAGGCCTGATGAGCTGAGAGTGGATGCTGTGCTTTTCTATGAAAGAAAAACGGGCGACCATGCATAGAGATGGATGGATGGTCGAGAAAGCAAGCAACTGCGAGATGATAGAGCTGCTGTGACTCGTGACTCTTGAGGGTTTGAACGAGTGCCGGTGCTGCCTGCCTGCAGTCGTATGCATGGTCACATCAGGCCACACAAGGATCATGCTGTGCGGCATCTCTCTATCTCTCTGCCTGTGAGGAAGCTACTCCTAGCCTTTAGCTAGCTCTACCTCTCAACTAGCTACTGGCTACTGGCTACTGTCTACGGAGTAGGTAGTATAGTACAGCACTCCGTACATACTAGCTGGTGCATCACATCACATCTATTTGCTACAAACTCACGCAAACCAGAGGAGCAGAGAAATCTCTGTGATCGCCTCGTGCATGCATGCACGTCAGTGACTGCAGTCCATGTGCATGTACAGTAGGTGGATGGGAGAGAACCGATCCATGCATGCATGAGGAAGGAGTATTGAATGAAGAGGCTACCCAAGTTTGGGGAGAGCCGGAGATGGGGCAGATATATATGATGCGAGTGTGGATCGCCTGCGTTTTGACTTGCACCTTTCTGGGTTCGCTAAAAGCTAGGCTCCGTCCCAAAATAGATTTTATTTTCGTTTTTCGAGAAGTCAATATTTTAAAAAATATCAGTAATTATATATTAAAATATATAAATATTTATGTTAAGTAATTAATATTATCGAAAAGATCTTTAAATCTTGTTTATTAATAAATTTATTTAAAAATATAAATATTATATGTATTTTCTATAAATCTAGTCAAAATTAAGAAAATTTGGTCGACACGTTTTCCGTAACATCGTCTTTTCTAGGACGGAGGGAATACTCTACGAGCTGCTGCTGAAGCTGAGAGCTGCCTGCGTGCAAAGTAAATGCGATATCGTTCGATGGATGGCCGGGTGCGCGCACCATTGCACTGGGTGGCTATGATGAGAGCAGAGCACTGAGCCGAGCCCCTCCTTCAATGCATGCCCCTCGTTCTCCTCTCTGCATGTAAACTGCATTCATGCATACTAGCTCGTTCCCTTCCCTCTCTCTCTTCTGCACGCACTGCTGCTGCATTGCATTTACACGCCCACTGGCGCTGATGACTGATCCCTCTCTCGTGCCATGGCCTCGCCATTGCCCGCCGCTTGAAACCTCTCTCGATCTCAGTCACAGACACACACACACACACACACACACTCATGCACATGCATGCACAGAGCTAGCAGGCTGCAGCCCAGTTGCTCTCATTGTCCTGTGCGCGTTTTCTTGGGCTTTCAAAACTGAGAATCCGTGCACATCTTGAATGCTCTCAAAACGCAGCTGAAGGCGTTGGCATAAGGCAACTGTATGCATGGGTGCACACTCATTTGCTCATCTGGTCAGTGCCCAATCGCTACGCTCCCTTCCGGTGTTAAACCGGACGCGGCGTTTATGAACGCGTCCTTACCACCAGGGGATAGCAGGCTAGCAGCTGCCGCCTGCCACTGTGACCGATCGTGCTCGGACGGCGCGCACAAACTGTACGTACATTTAGCTCATACCTGCTGCTACTTACTAGGCTCCTCTGGACAGAGCTAGTAGCTAGCTGGCTTAAGGGCGGCTTGATTTCAGTTACCCCCATTATGGGCCAATCATGCATGTTTAGGTCAGTGCAGACGAGCATTAGGATTGTAGGGATCGGAGCAATTATTTAATTTGTGCAAAAGTTGACCTATCGAATTTTGTTTCTAGATGTGAATGCATGCTCAGGACTGCATGCGCGAGAACGTCGTACTTCGGCTGACCGGCGGATGCTCAGATATAATTAAGCTCGACGCTGATGCATGCATGATCTGAGAGCTCGACGCTGGGAGAGACAGACCGGGTTGCCGTGCTCCGTTCGATCGTCCAATGCATGCATGCAAACACACACAGTGTACTCTACATTGCATTGCATTGCATGCATGCAGCTACGAGTACGTGCAGTGCGCTATTGGAATACGAGTATATAGGCCACATTACAGTACTCCGTATACAATACTAGGCTTTGGTCAGTCTCACTAGCGACTAGGTCTGGGCACCTGTCTGGGCTCGGGGGCTAGCAAAAGCTAAACTAGCAGACGATGGCGCGCTGCTAGCACTGCCACTGCAAGCATTAGATGAGAGAACCACTGCTGGTGCTGATCAGTGCTGATGAGAATATTACCCTTGCAGTAACCATCACCGACGATGCATCGATCCATCAGCAGCAGTAGCAGTGTGTAAAGCACCGTACCATATGTAGACTGTGTGTGGTACGTACTGTATTATACATATACAGCAGTCCGATCCCCTTGGTTCTTTGTTCGATTCGCTGACAAAAGATGCATGCATGAGATGCTTCTTCTAGATCGAGCAGATAAGATACGCCTGGACCGATCTGATCCCCGGCCTCACACATCGCGTCGCCGCTGCATGGGCACGCTTTCCTTCGATCACGTACGCTCGGCTAGCTCGGGCAGCAGCATACATAGCTTTCGGCTTCCACCATGCATGCAGATGCAGAAAAGGCTCTCCTTCTTCTTCCTCCTCGATCGCCTCGCGCGCCGCCCACCGCCGGCCAGGATCGTCGATGCGATGGTTCATGACGCCGCTGCTTGGGCCGATTCGATCGGCGGGCGCATGCATGCATAGGGCGCGCGGCCTGTGCACAGGTACGTACGTACGTACGTACGCGGCAGCCAAGGAGGATTCTGCAATGCGGCCCTTCCATACACTACCTGCCTGCCTATGCCTATACTACGTGCCAGTTGTATGTACAGTAGCTCGATCAGCTAGCTCCTCGACAAGAACAACAATGCCGGCAGTAGTACACCGTACCACCAGGTGTGAGTGGTCACAGATCGATCCACTCCACGCACCCAGCGCTAGCTATAGCTGCAATGCAACCCACATGCGCACACGGCTTTCTAGACATCGGCTGCATGCGCTTCCTTCCTGCGTGCAAACTGTAAAGCTATGGCCTGTGTACGTACAGTAGACTGCTAGCTGGCACGTACGAGTAGCTTCTGTTGCGTCTCATTACTGCACGTGAGTACGGAGTAGTAGTAGGTAGTATGTCTACGTACAGGGACCACGGGCGCTGCGGGTGATTGCCCCGTTTCCACGGTCCGTTCGCGGGGACCAACGGATAATCCAAAGGGGCTCGACCGCTAGGACGCTAACGCTAGCTAGCTGTGTGGCTACGTGCTTTCTTTTTGACGTGTAGCTACGTACGGAGTACGTAGAGTTTGAGCTAAAGGGACGCAAGCAGTCCCTCGGCCAGGCCCCGCGCGATGGAATGGAAGCATGATTAGGCTGGTTTAGTGGATTAGCCCGCTAGCCTCTAGCCACGACCCGGCGGTGCAAAAATAGTCCGGTCTCGGCCAGGCTCGTGGGCTCGTGGCGTGGAGAAAAAAAAAATGCTCATTCCTCCACCGTCTGGACCGCGAACAACCAAACATCTTTCCTTGGTGGTATGGCTACATGACCAGGTACGCTTGGACCAAACAAGCTGGTATTGCATTTTTTTTTTTTGACAACTAGTTGGTATTTGAGTTGTAAAGCTCAGCTAGTGACGGCTTGCTTGCCCAAAGCGAGCAAGGCCATGTGTAGAAAGCAACCAAATAGGCCCTAAGACACCCTTCTTCTTTGCAATGATACGTTTTATTGAAGCAATGCCTATGTTTCTTTTTTCCACAAGAGGCATTGCTCCATTTCCATTAAACATATAACGGAAATACCGAGGTAGCTGTTTAGAATTCAACAGAGGGGAAAGAAATGAGGGGAAAAAGCAGCAGCTGTCGGAGCTCTGCGTCAGAGCCGACTCAACTACTGAAACAAAAGAAAAGACCCCGTGCATGGGGCAACCGGACCTCTGTTGTAAATAACGGCGAATAAATAATAAAGAATAAGAGATCAAATCATAGCAAGCCATAAGAATTTAACGTGGAAAACCTCTCCAATACGAAGAGAAAAAACCACGGGCGCCAGCCAGCAAACACTTCTCACTATTATCAAGAGTCGATTTGGCCGTGTGGCGTCTTACAAGATAATTTAATCTCGATGAAAACTTTCTAAGCGCATGACTATTCATGGCTGATGCTTAAACGTAGCTAGCATGCAGTCCACTCAAAATTGCTCCATGGTTGTACGCAAGTAGTGTGCATGAAGACCACGCATCTCTCTCGGCAGACCATAACCTTGTAAATATGCATACAACCTCATTTATCTCGGCGAACCATAGCCATGTAAATGCGCATGCATTCCTTTATATGTCAATGCTAATAATAGAGAATGTTATCACATTGTATCTCAAAAATATTTTAGTTGAATTTGAAACGTATTCAAGGAGCTCACATGAGGCAAAGGAGTTTAAGAGGTTACTATAGAAGTTCAAATAGCTGAAAGCAGATCAACTTCCTCGGTATCTATGTTTTGTAGTATTTCACGACAACCGGATCTGTAAAACGCCTCGGGCCCGGTTCGGCTATCCTCTCCTGAGAAAAAACTAGGGACGACAATACACTGGGTCGCCAGCCCGCCACGCTGCTAGGCGGTATGGGCTGGCCTGCGAAGTAGAAGGCGAGCCACCTTGAGCTCGGACAAAACAAGAACAAAGCGTTGTTTATACTTTCCTCTCTGAATTTCTGTATACCGATGAAGATTCCCAAAAATAATTCACTAGTAAAAGCACTAGACGTCGATGCTACTACTATGATTTTTTTCAAGACGAAATCCAGGACAGAGGAACTAGCGTCCGGATAGATGAGATCATCCATCATACGGGCGGCGGGGGCAGGTCCAGCAGGAGCCAGAAGCCGACGCAGCCGTCAGAGTTGAGGTTCTCCTGGATGGCCAGGAAGTGGAGGCCGCCGCTGGCCTTCTTAGCCGCCTCCCAGGCCTCCGCCTCCTGCGTCGCCGCGGGGGTCTTCTGGTACCCGGAGTAGATGTACCGCGTCGACACCCCCGCCGACAGGATCAGGCTCGCCCTGCCGGTGTCCACCTCCATCGCGCTGATCTCCAGACCGTTCATCCACGCTGAAATGGAAGAGACAGAAAATACAAAAGATCGATGATACCGTTAGTTTCTGATGATGAGTATCGAGTCATGACTGAACGAACATGGAAGCAGGAGGTGTGGTTGTTCGACATTGTCCCCTTTACAGTATGCAGTTCAGATGTGGTAACTTGTTCTACATCAAATGCATATCCAGTTGTCATTTCTTCTAGACCAGAATGAACTAGATGGTTGTTCTGTGTGTGTCATTTCTTCCACATTCTCAAAGTACTGGTAATAAAACTCTGGAACGATGAACATGTGAGATCATCTCATATGGCATGCCAAAACTTGCCTAGGTGTTTGTGCCAAAAAACTTTAGTTGTTGGAGAAAGACAGAAGCCAGTTTCAATAAGATCATTGTTCATAGAGATCAAAGTGATCAACTGATATGCAGGTACTATTTAATAAGAATTTAATGTTTTTACCAACAAAAAGGCGTCTCTGCCCCCCATAATCTGAACATATGGATAGATGCATTTGCAATCAAACATTAACCATGAAAAAAATCGTTGCCAGTTTGCTATACACATTGTCAATGCCTCGGGGGGCTTCAGACTGCTTGTTGATTTCAGTACACCGAGACAGCAATTACCGTTCTTCTATTGTGGCACTAGCGTTGGGTGAATATTTGGTACAGTAAGTACAAACTTACCGGCTAGAGGCTTGGCGCGAGATGATTCCACGGCGACACCAGGGACTAGCGTGCTGTCATCAAGCTCGAAGCCCAGCAGATCCAAGTCCAGCCCCGCACCGAATGCGTAACTCCTCCCCAGTGACTCCACCTCCTCTCTCACAGCTGCTCAACAAGAGCAATCACAAGAAGCTCGCTCTGCTCAAGGTCTCATCATCAATGGCTCAATAATCAAGGTTAATCGGCCGTGGAAAATCGAACCACTGACCGGAGAATGGGAGCTGCACGAACGCCCACTTGTCGCCGAAGAGGTTCTCGGGGAGCGTGGTGGGGAACGGGTTGTCGAGCGCGAGCAGCGGGCGGGTGCCGGCCTGGAACCCCGGGTGTCGGCTGTACACCACCTCGTACCGCTCCTCCAGCCACAGCAGCAGCGACACGCACCGCCGGCTCGGCACGGCCTTGACGCCCAGCTCGCCGCAGGCGCGGGTAATGATGGTCTGCATCTGGGACCGGAAGAAGCGGACGCGGTCGGGCTGCGGCACGCCCAGCGCCTCGGACACGGACGCCAGCGCGTCGCGGAGCGTCACGCTGTTGATGGCGTTGTTGGGGAAGTAGCGCGTGAACTGCAGCGACAGCGTGGCGTCGCACACCACCAGCTCCCACACCTTCTTGCCGCGCGCGTCCAGGATCGGCCGCGAGCAGAAGTCCAGCTCCCACTCCCGGATCGACTCCGGGTCCGCGTCGGGGTCCAGGTAGCACACCTCCGCCTGCGGGTCCACCTCGTCGTCCACGGGATCCGCTTCTTCGTCTTCGGTGATGTCGGCCGCGGCGGATGCGGCGGTGGAGCTCTCGGATGAGATGGATCGGCACCGGCGCCACCGCGGCGACGGGCTAGTAGGCGGAACAATCATGCGGCGGGCGGGAGTGACGGGGCGCGCGCAGAGGGAGACCGAGGTGGTGGCCCGCCCTGGAGGGTTAGGGAGGGGGAGGCTCCGGCGTAGGGCGAGGCCGTGCCCGGCGACGATGGCGGTGGCGGTCGTCATGCCGGGAGCAGGCAGGAGCCCACGGCCACACGCAGAAGCTAACGCTAGTGATGGCGGTCGCGGGTGAACCAGTTCATCCACCAAGCAGAGTGGTGATCTGTGTCTTCCGCTTGGGCCGTGGGCCGGACGGCCCAATTTCGAGAAGAAGCCCACCTAACGGCCAGGGAAGAGGATAACGACGACCTGATTTGGGAAAGAAACAAAGAAAAGAAAAAAAATGTTGTCAAAAAAAAAAGAAAAAAGAGAAAACTAGAGGGTGGAAGACGACAGTGTCTGGCGTCCGTAGAAAAAGAGGAGCGGAGGGTAGGACGGTAGGAGGCGGGGAGCAGCAAGAATGGCGTGCTCCACCGGTCTCTGCTTCTCGGCGTCGATTCTTCCTCTTCCAGCCTATTGTTCTTCTAGCTTCTCCCGCTTCCTCACAATCGAGCGTGTGTCCTCTGCTCCGACCTTGTCCAGGTAAGTTCTTGCTTCTTGTTGCCCTGCCTCCGTCCATTGATGCAGTATTTCTTGGCCAATTCACTAAAGCTTTCTCGGAATCTCAAATTAAGTTGTTCGATGATGTGAAATGATATTTTTTCTTGTTAGACGAGAATTTTGCATTGTTGTTCCTGAAGCTTTTTTATATATAATGGAATTGTTGTTTCTGAAGCTAGCCGACACCAAAACCGTGTTGGTTTTTATTCTCTGCAATCTTGTCAATTTACCTTGAACTGCTATAATTATTGAAGAATATTTGGTTGGGACTCCACGTTCTGGTGTATTTGGTTTCCATTCCTACCATATGTAGAGCAGTTACTAGTTACGAGTTCAAAACCTGTTCTTCAGTTACAAACAATTGGAAAAATTCATTTCGAATTTTTGTACAACTGTGAAACGGTTCAACTTCCTCATTTGGGTTGGCAAGCAGCCAGGAGACCAGTACATTTGAATTAATATCAGTTGATTTTACTTAGTTTACTAATAATAGCTAATTCTGGTTTTGGTTAGTGACAGTGACATCAATAGTACTCGCATTACCACTTAACTGACATCTGAGTTATATGTCTTTTCTCATAGATGGACAATCCAACACAAGCAATTGGGACATACATTATATCGGAGAAGCCACGTTCTGGCCTTTGCTAGTGCAGATGTATGGCCATCTATTTTTTAGGGTTGATAGGACTATGGCATAAATAACGTTTGTTGAACAAAACTTTGTTTGATTTTGATTCTTTTTTTTAAGTTAAAGCTCAATTTCTTAGGCCTATATCCCAACCAGGATACCATAATTCCTTAGTACTCTTCACTTTATGCATTATACTAACCCAGGTCCTGGAGAAAGTTATTCAACTTTCTTTAGTTCCTGTTGATGCATTCTTATTCTATATAATACATCTTCTCTAGTTTGCTAAACTGTCTTTTCAAATGAATCAGGCACCACAAGGCAAAAGAAGCTCAGGTGAGAATGTTGTGATGGTTGATCCACTGGAAGCTAAGCGCCTAGCTGCTAAACAAATGCAAGAAATTAGGGCCAAAGAAAAGCTGAAGGTGCATTGTTGCTTAGCTTTGTAGTGTATCATTCCTTAGATTAAATCAATCATATATGCTAAAGGAAGGAATCTTCATAATAAGGAAAAGTGGAAAACATCTTTCTTTTGTTTGGGCCAATAGAAAACAGAGCTAGGCTTTCCCCTGTTCATGTTGTCCTGCAAGTTCCCCATTTCTATTTTTTTTTTCTGTGGGTGAAAACTTGATTGCATGTTCCTCACTTGA